>JAATLQ010036782.1:23527-43018 GCA_013421005.1 Heliconius erato x Heliconius himera | reverse complement strand
TTCAAGTAAATCGGTTCAGTAGTTTCAGAGAAAAATGCGGACAACAATATGTCGACAGACAGACAGACAGACAGACAGACAGACAGACAGACAGACAGACAGACAGACAGACAAGAAATTCAAAAAAAATCTTTTTGCTTTCTATTAGTCTTTTTAAGTGTCCCTCTATCCATTTCAGTCAAAATTACTAAATGTACAGACAAAATATTTTTACTGTCTTATTATATATAGAGATTAAGTTACTTAGTTCTTCACTGTCACCTCATTTTCTAATCATCTTGGTACCTATATCTAGTTTAAAGGCCGGTTACGGCTGCGAGCGGAGCGGGCCCATTAAGGACTACGTTGAACTCGCAAAAGTAAACTGCATATTTGTATTTCCAACAACAGTCGGACAGAAAGGACTAAGCGAGAAAGAGTCGAAATGAATTCGTTCAGATCAAGGGAGCGGAGTAAAGTATTTATAAAATATTTAACTGTTTGATGGTGGAAATGTAAACTTATTCTATGTCTCTTTCGCGGTGGTAACTGATATTTATGCAGGACACACGTATATTATTAAAAAAACATCGAAATGATGATGTAAACTAGAAATGTTAAAAGTTGTTTTTTTTAGCTTCGTACTGTATCCCGCATATATCAGGGATCCTAGGAACCTAGTGGTAAGACACTCTCTTCTTATTAAGACACTTCTGTTCCCCATTTTCCGCTAAATTCTGGAACCTTGAGTGAAAAAAATAAAAAAAAAACTACATGTAAAAATAACATTCTCACACAAACACAATTAGTACGTCGGAAAGTTAAAATTTACTTTATGTTATTGTTGTCTGGTTTCCAATATGCGCGTAATAAGGTGAAATTTATTTATGACTTGCTCAGTTTTATGGCGCTTGGGAGTTCAATTGTTATACAAATTGTACCTATAAGATATTTTGTTGGTTAACTTTGAAAATATAACTTGGTTTGTTTATATTTTCATTAAATAAACCAAGTTTGATACGTAGATTTAGATTTAATTGAAAATCAAAATTGTAATCACAATAAATAAACGTTTATATTTTTTTTTCTTTCTTTCAGATTTATCTAATGCTTATTTACTTATTTGCATAATTCTTTATATTTCAATTGATTATTTTTTTACTCAGCTTTAGCTTCACTATCACGCGAATACCAGGGTAGGCAGAGGGAACCGATTGTTAAAACACTCTGTTGTCATTATTTTCATTCTACCCAATTTTCAAGGCATTACGGAAAATTAATTAGGTGGCGGAAGTCAACGTCGCGTTTTGCCTCTTTAACAGAGTAAGGAAATAAAAATATTTAATATTTCATTACCTCAAGTGAGAATCCAACCTACAATCGTCGCATTTATAGTCATTCGCTTGTGCCCCTGTGCCACGACAGTCTCAATATATTTCAGTTTTGTATTCAAATATATTCCTCTTCCTTTTATCTGGCCGATTCAAAATCGACAGTTGGTAAGAAATGATATTAAATGCGAAATTATTGGATTCGAAATCAATCGAATGAGTTATTTTCACTTGTAAATTGTACATTTATTGCAAGTGAAATACGAAATGTGGCGTTAAGTACCGCCGCTCAACTAACATCTCGAATTCTGGGAAAAAGCGGAGAACGAAGTGTCTTTACACTTGGCTCTCGCTGCCTAACCTGCTATTTGCAGAATACAGCGTGAAGCTGAATAAAGGAACAAAAAAAAGAGTGAGTCGTCACTAGATAAAATAAAAATAATTATTATTATACACAATGTAATATTCTTTGACAACTCCTCTCAAGACAAGTGATGGTAATATTTTGCTCCAAGTAGACGACAACAGACAGAGATTAGTTGGTGTATTGTTATGTTAATTATGAATTAGTATATTACTTACGAAATACGTCTAAGATGTTTATTATAATTTATGAATTAAACTTGCTATTTTTTCAGACAGAAAAGAAAAATATTTAGAAATGCTTGAAAATATAAACCTAGCGGGACTCAAACCCGCACTTCTTGGTAATCGTTAAAATGCAATTTAGTTTGATTATCTAATTCTAGTACATAATTTTATACAAAAAAAATGTGGTTTAAAAATATACTATACTTTAAGAAAGAGGACAACACATGTCTAACATAGAGGAAAAAATGCTCACGTATAAGTTAACAAGGCAAAGGGCAGTGTTGTGTTTCGTCATATATATTTATTATATTATAATTCAGCTTCACGCTGTATCCTGCTTATAGCAGAGTAGGCAGAGGGAGCCCAGTATTAAGGGAGGGAGCCCATTCCGCTCCCCTCTTTCCGCCTAATCATGGAGTGTTGCACTCAACACTCCAGGATCGAGGCAAAGCACGGCATTAAGTTATGTCACTACAAAATTCAATGCCGCGCTTTGCCTCGACATCAGAGTCAAAAATGAAAATAATAAAAAAAAATATGTCCTTGAGTGGAAAGTCAACTATTAAATGATTGTTTTCCTGGATGGACTATACACCTACACTAATTACCTCCATTCAAGTTTTTCGTTATTTATTAAGTAAGCCACAATGTTACAGTAGCTTTATAGATATTTTTAGCTTCACGCCATTTCTCACGCTGAGAAAGCAACACTGGTTAATACACTCTGTTGTCTCTGAATCTCTCTGAATCTGAATACGACAAATTGCGTGTTGAGTGGCGTAAGAGAACGCCGCGCCTTATCTGACTCATTTATTTGAGTAAGATCTGAACCTACATATATGCTAAGACACTATGGCCTCATATAGTGAAGAAATATATAAAAAAATGTTATTCTATATTAATTTTTGAAATTATATATGCAACTGTTTTATAGTCGTGATGTACCCGCCATGTAAATTAATTACACTACAGGGTGTGCTTTCGTTACAAAGTAATAGCATAATTATAGCGATACACAGGACTTTACTTTACTTAGATTAAATTTCTTACATTTTTAATAGGATATAAACTTTATTTAGCTTCACCCTGTATCCCGTACATAGCAGGGTAGGCAGATGCAATCTGGGAACGTAGTGTTAAGACACTCTGTTCTCATTACGTCACTTTCGTTGCTTGTGCAAAGTTTTTGCTGCATTTTGAATGCAATTTGTTACGAAATCAAAACTTATAGTGTACCAACTTAGCATGGACCTACAGTTATGAAATTTGGCAAAAAGTAAAAAGTTCTAGAAAATTAAAAATATTTTATAGAAAAAAATACATCTTTGATTTTTACGATTATTACACATTTTAAATGTTAAACTAGTTTCGTTATAACCTTATAATCGACATATATAAAAACTCGACTACAAAAACACTTACGTACTTTTTAGAGCATGTTTTAGTATTTAGTCGAATTTTAATTTTTAAACTTTCTTTTTATTTAACTTATTATTTTTTTATTTAGTACCTCACTTTAAGTCCGCTAGAAAGCGCTATAGACAATTATGTAGCCTATAACCAGCGGATGATCAAGACGCTATTGCTTTGAGCAGTCAGTAGTTTTTGAGATATAGTATTTTTTACGAAACTGCAAATTATATCTTTGCTATTCATTCAAATACTTTTCATATTGTTTTATACAATATGAAAAACAAGGTTATATTTTGTTGGCGAAAAAATTTTGGTATTTTGGCTAGTTCTTTTAGTTATCTCTTAGTGTGCGAGTCCTACTCGCACTTGGCCAGTTTTTTTTTAATATAAAAAGTCAACTATCGATCAAAAACTTCAGCAGCACTTTTAGTGCTTGAACAATAACCATCCAATTTATAATATTTATTATAAAAATATGTATTAATTACTTTAATGGACTATGTCAAATATTGGTGGACTCAATTTTTAAACTTTGTTCAAAATTTTATAGCCATCGCTTCACTACAAATGTTTTTATACGGTACAGAGTAGAAGAGGTCGTTGTAAAAAGTTGCTTGTTAATTTTCAATAAAATAAAAGTAATAAAATAGTAATTGATAATTTGTCTGGGGTCGTGGTGGTGCAATGGATTAGCGTCTAAGTTTGAATGCAATGGTAATGGATTCGATGCTAACTCGAGGCACTTAATAATTTACATGTCTAAAACCGCCATTTAACACGCAATACCTCGCTTTCACGTGGATATTTTCATTACGTTGTAGGTAGTAAAATTTCACTTTGTAAATTCAGTAGGTAGTCTGTGAGACTAATTTAATTATTATAACCACAACCTATCCACTCACTTAAAGTTTGGTCGGAATTTTCAATGCCTTTTCAATTATGCAATGCATTTGGTTATACAGGTACCTACTATAGACAGATTTCAAAGTAGATAAGAATATATGTCATTTAAGTTTCGAAGAATAGTGTTTATAAGGTTTGAGGTTCCTTCTACCTATCTTGCTATATACGGGATACAGTGTGAAGTTCAAAACAATATATATATATATATATATATATATATATATATATATATATATATATATATATATATATTGTTTTATTATATATATATATCCCTGATGAAGGATTATATATATATATAATCCATCATCAGGGAATTAGTACATTCAATTATTATTCCACAATTTATTGTGCTATAACTGCTTAACTCTTAGACTTAGACTTAGCTTTCACCATACCGAAATTAATATATTTCTAAGTAGTAGTAGTGGTTTCTAGTTGGATAAATTCATATGTATTTATATTTTTCATGTGCAGAATTGAATATTTAAATCCTTTTATTATACTGTACTGTTATCGCATTTTGTAAAAGTAATAAATATACATATTTATAAAATAATTTACAATAGGAAAATTTATTTCTATTGATATCGTTTCCAGCCAGTCCCTATGGAAAAATGTAAAATTTTTGCAAGCCTTATTGCAGGAGTAATGTTTAGAATATGAAATTGAATTGGATTAGAGGAATAGTGTTAAGACACTCCATTCTCCACTTTCCGCTGATTTTTAAAGGCAATGCTTGGGGAGTGGCGGAAATCAACGCTGGACTTCGTGTCAGAGCGAAGAAATGAAAATATTAATAAATAATAGTTCATTTCCTCGAGTGGGGGTCGAACCCACAACCGTCACGCTACGGTCACACCCTTGTGCCCCTGCCTCATATAAAATAGTTAAAAGTTATAAATATAAATGTAAGGAACAATATTTTTTAATTATGAGTATATAATATAGTTAATAGATGTTATAAATTATACTCTCAGTAAAAACCCTAATAGTCAAATTTTGAAAAAAATGCCGTTTCAAAATTCATGTGAAGATCCCATCTAGGGTAGCAGCCTACATCCTAAGAAATTTATATACAAAATTTTAGCCTGCCAGCACTTGCAGTGACGATGTTTCATATACACTATCAACTATCATCAATACAACTCAATCCAATATCGAGGAGGATTCGAATATTGCATATTGTCTTAGCGAGCATCTACGACCTATAAATAGTGTCTATGCAAAATTTGAGATTCCTAGCACTGGTAGTTTCTGAGATTTTGTGATGAAGACGTGTGTGAGTGACCTTTCGATTTTATATATATCGATTTGAAATCAACGAACGAAACATAAAAATCAAATATAACCAACTAACAAGCATAAAAATATATAGTTTCTATATCTAAAAGTAACCCTAGTCAGTGCTTTGAACACAATTAATACATATAGATTTGGTATGACTTGGAAAAATTTTTCCTTTGCTAAAGTAAGAAATGGATTTGAATTTTCTCATAGGTGTCAACTGAGTTTCATCAGTAGACATCAATTAAAAAGAAGACATTATTCGTCGTATACAGTACTTCAAATAATATGGAAACGTCGTTACATCTGCGTTACAGCTGCTCGTAACTACCATCCTTACCAACACAGTTCAAAAAACAACGTTTCCAAGAATTTTTTAACTGCATATTTTAGGCTTTACAAAATCTTTTCTTTCTTTTAGGCTTCACAAAATCTTTTCTTTTTCTTGGAACATTCAGTGCCCCAACTATGAGAAAAGTAAATAGAAGTCGCAGTGGCCAGTGAGCAGAGGTAACAAACTCATGCCGAACTTGATGTTACTGTAAAATAAAGTTAGTTTATGATAATCATCTTCTTCATATTCTAGTTCAGACTCCGAGTCGTATTCGCTCACTTTATTTGGATAATCAATATTTTCCTCATCATCCTCTTAACCACCAACCGATCCTTGTTCTTCTAAATATCTTAGAATACGTTCTTTTTTTTCTATCATCCCTGTTTTTTCCACAAAAAATATTCTAAAACATAAAAAAACTGTAAATAAATACACTACAACAAAGAAAAATTATAAAAGTAAAAGTTTGATTAGGCCAATCGTCGTGTGGGGTCCTCGAGAGCCTTGCGCAGAAACACATTATTGTACCTCGCGGCCCGCGCGCGCAGACTAGATTTCGATGATGGATAAAGACCCTATGTGACGGTTTAAGGGTTAACCTATTGTACAGCTGATATTATTTTTAGCCTACGTTTGAACGCGATAGTCTTTGGTTCGATTTCCACTCAAGGAGTGCAAATTTTCATTTCCTCGCTGTCTTTGATATTAAGACAAAGCGTGGCGTTGACTCCCATTATTTTGTAAATAATATCTTATAAATTGAGCAGAAAGTGGGAAAATTATGGAAATTTTTGAACCTAAAAAGAATGTCGAAGTGACTATGACATAATTACTTCTCATTGTCTATGTTTCAGTTCGATCGTTGCATACTTATGTTTAAAATGAAAATATTCTTTGTCTAACTTTAGTGCAAGTAAAAATATACCTTATTTCATTAGTACAAGTCTCAATTTTTAATGAATAAAGTTGATTTGACATAACATGGCAATGAAAGAGCGAGTCCAGCAGAAAACGTAATTAATTCGATTGATTAAAAGTATTAAGCTTACATTTAACCATAAAGAGAATTGAGTTTTTTTTGTTATTTCAAATGTTATACTTTGTTTTGTTTATAGAATTTTAGGTCTTTTTTATTATTGTTAGGTCAAGATCTAATTTTGTTGTTTACATATATGTACATATTACTAATAAATTAAAAAAAAAAAAATTTTTTTTTGCGTTCTCACCGAATTAATATTTAATTTTTTCAATATATTATGTTTACATTAAGATACAATGAATGTGTATTACAATAATTATATATTTTATATTTCTATGTATATGTATCAAAATTATCAATCAAACTATTTATTTCAGTCTAAGTGACTGTAAAACCGACTGGTTGTGGGTTCGATTCCCACTCGAGGAGATAAAATATATACTAAAATTTATATTTCCATTTCTTCGGTCTGGCATCGAGGCAAAGCGCGGCGTTGAGTTCTGCCACTCACCACGCAATGCCTCCAGAATTCGGCAGAAAGTGGGAAACGGAGTGTCTTAACATTCCGTTTTCTCTGCCTACCCTGCTGTGTGCGGGATACAGCGTGAAGCTGATTTTATTTTTACTATTTATTTCAAACAAGATTAGAATGCACTAACGTAGCAAACTAACACTATGTATGATATCCAATTATAACATGTAGAAAATGCTTCATTCACAAAAAATATCGTATTTACGGAAAAGCCAACGTATAACATTAAAGAGTTATAGAGCAGGCGTGGAAACATAAATATGTCAGTGGAAGAAAAAACAAGAATTAATAGCGATTCTACGTATTTTTTGTTCTGCTATAAAAAACTATATTACTTTTGTACTGTATGAATGTATTATTACTTAGAGTGGCTTCATTTATTGTTTTTTGATATTGTTTTTGTAATTGTTCAACGGTAGGTAGTCACTAGTCAAAACATGATCAAAATATTCGTCGTGGCGTAAGGGCACAAAGTGACTGTGAACGCGACTGGTTGGGAGTTCGATCCCCACTCGAGGAGATTAAATATTTATTTATTTTCATTTCTTCGTTCTGATATTGAGTTCCGCCACTCAACACGCAATGCCTCCAGAATTCACAATCACAGAAAGTGGATAACAAAGTGCCTTAGCACTAGGTTCTCTCTGCCTACTCTGCTGTGTATACTATGCTGCTGGGGAATACTGCGTAAAGCTGATTTATTTATTTATTTGGGTGTATGTTGTCCACCAACACCTACAATAACGCTATCCGCGTCTCAAAAGAGAGATAAAAGCACAGTGTATTGAAACAAAATTCGGCTTACAGCATTTACTCGCATGAAATAAAAAAAATATATAACACATCATTCTACACTGTCATGCCAGAGAAAAAAAAATATTTACTCCCCCTTTATTGGATAGAACACGTAATCACCGTGTTTTAGCCAGGCGCTTTACCCACTTCCCCATTATGTCCTCATATAATATGCTTATAACAAATGTTCTAAGAATGTGATCACTTCTAACTACAATTAGGAGAGTTCGTGTATGAAAGCACCTATTGTCCATCTTGTGGCGTAAACAGAACTGACCGGGTATTGTTATGGAAATGGATAACTGGCGTAAGTATTAACGTTTCGCTTGTATCTTGAAGCTTGGATGTTAGTTAGTGATTGGTTGGTTCTTACATTTTGAGCTTTAGGTTATGGGTTCAATTTGAAATATATGTACATATTTTCTAATAAATAAAACTGTAAGGTGAAAGATATATTCAGACATCAGCATACACCGCTGAAGCCAGAATCTTGAAATTTTATAGATAGGGACTTCGTAGAGCGTAAGTGAGGGAGGAAATTTAGCAAATATAAACCTAAGCTAAAAAATATGGCTTAGAAACTTATGATTTGTTTTTAAATTAGAAACGTGTGTTATTGTGATTTAAAAAACACAACTGCACACAGCATTCCGCGCACAGCAGGGTAGGCAGAGGGAATCTAGCTTTTAGTTTTCCAATTTTCCGATGAATTCTCAAGGTATTCCGCGTTGAGTGGTGAAACTCAACGCCGTGCTTTGCCTCAACACCAAAGCTAAGATTTGAAAATATAAATTTAAATAAATATTAAATTTCTTCGAGGATCGAACCCACAACCTATTGGCCTCACAATATAACCCTGTATATTACAGTTAATATCGTTATAATTTAATACTGAAAAACACATTTAAAACATAAAACACAAAATCAAATGTACATTCACAAACACTATAATAATAAATGCATATAAACGATAGTTTACGTAAATGAAAGCACTATGACTATACACGGTAGCGACAAATAAGCTTACGGCCAAGCTGGGGATACCGTTTGTCATACAATTAGGTACCAGCGTGCTCGCAACCATGTTAGCTTCCGTTTTGATATAGATTTACTGGATATGTCAAATTGTTTTTTTTTGTTATTTTTAATCTTTGTTTTTTTTAAATTGTATATGTATATTTTAAATAAAAGTCAGCTTCACTTTGTATCCCGCAATTTAAATATAATAAAATAAATGAAATAAATATTTGAAAAATAAAATAAATGTTTTTTTTCAGCTTCACACTGTATCCCGCACACAGCAGGGTACGCAGAGGGAAACTAGTGTTAAGTCACTCCGTTCCCCACTTTCCGCCAATTTCTGAAGGCATTGCGTGTTGAGTGGCGGAACTCAACGTTGCGCTTTCCCCTCGACACCAGAGCGAAGAAAAGAAGATATAAATTGTTATTTACAATTTAATATTTCATCTCCTCGAGTGGGGATCGAACGCCACGACTTGTCTCAAATAAATATTTAATTTTGTGATTACTATACTTCAATCATCATCAGCATCTAATGCGCTACAACCGCGGGTGAGCTTTGGCCTGGTCCATTATATTTTTTCAACTCTTTCAATTTTTTTCGCTATCTATTTATGATGCCCAGAGTTTTTTGATATTGTTCAACTCAGGCAATCTTTCTGGATTTTCGTCTGCCTCGATTTCTGCGCCCTACCGTAAAGCAAGTTAAAGATTTTATATGTAAAAAATACTTAAAAAATCTTAATCAGCTTCACGCTGTATCCATCACACAGCATACACCGCGGCGTACTGGAGGTATTGCGCGCTGAACGCCGCTTTGCAGTCAGTCACATTTTATGCCTTTACACCACGACTGACCTCAATGTAAAAATGTAAAAAATACTTATTGTAACATTTAAATAGAAAGTTATAAATTTATTGAAGACACATCTGTAGAAAGCATATCCGTGTAAAGTATTCCCATAAAATTTCTCAGCTTAGTTCTCACACTAAAAACCAAGTTGTAAAATATTTTTACAGAGTGAAAATTAAGTTTTAAAATGCTTTTGTGAAACGAAACGGAATTTTAACGCTAGCATAATTATCGTAGCAGTAACTGCTCTTTGTGCTACCGAAAATCAAACGAGGCTTAATTTTTTAAGCTTTACGTGGAATAGAGAAAAATCCAAACTTTCGCCTAAGGTTTTTAAATAAATATGAGTCCAGTCGTGGCGCAGGGATACATGTCACCAAATGTAAATGCGGGTTTGATTCCTAATCAAAGACTTAGATCAAATTCAGAGCATTTAGCGGTAATAGTAGATTTTTTGTTTTATCAGCTTCACGCTGTATCACACACACAGCAGGGTAGGCAGAGGGAACTTAGTGAAGACACATCGTTCCCCGCTTTCTGCCGAATTCAGGAGGCATTGCCTGTTAAGTGGCAAAACTCAACGCCGCGCTTTGCCTCGACACCAGAGCGAAGAAAAGGAAATATAAACTTAAGTAAATATTTCATCTCTTCGAGTGGGGATCGAACTCACAACCAGTTGATTTTACAGTCACGCTTCGTGCCGCTGCGCCACGGCTGGCCTCAAAAAGTAAAATTTATAGTCTATATAATATAAGTTACAAGCGAAGTTATAGACATTGTGCATGTGCGTGACATGGAGCTTGAGCTTAAGTCCTGTCACATAAGTTATAGTTTAAAGGATCTTGAAATTCTCGTATTCATTCATATACAGTGTAAATGTACATTTATGAATATTTCAAGATATCAATATAATAATTAAAAATAAATAAATATATAGACATATATATAGACATTTAAAAAACAAATATATAAAAAACAAATGGAGTGATACAAGTGCTATAAAATAGCTTAATACTAACCTCTAAATAGTTACTAAGGTTCTGCCTCCATCTTCACACCAGCTCGTTGATATGCAAAACCCAATGTCACGCTTTGTTTTACTGGTGCTTATGGAGTAATAAAATAGTTTCCAGATTCCCTCTGCCTACTCTATTACGTACGGGATACAATGTGAAGATAAAAAAAAGTTATCGTAACTATTTTTAACAATAATTTCTCCACGAGGCCACCGTGGCGCAAAATTAATTTCATCTTTCCGTTTTACCTGGAAAAATTGAGAAGAAAGTACGAGTATCTTAACTATGAAGAAATATTAATTCGTAGGAAGGGGGTTTGGCGGGTTTCTTTCCATCTATCACCAGGCTGTATTTCATGAATTGTAGTAGTTAGACAATTAAATTTTTCACATATAATATATTTCTATAATAAAAAAAATATAATAAAATAAATATTTAAGGGGGCCCCAACCAAAGTGATTTACTTATCGCGCGAGTGCACAACTCCATATTGCACTTGGCCGGTGTTATTTCAGTTATACATCGATATAAAAACATTATACTTATTTTTAAATTAAAAATAGTTATATCTATATATTTAACCCATACTTATTCTATTACATTTTAAGTAATATCCGAAAGCTATCACATCAACAAAATGTAATACAAACTTGCTTGTTGCTTTGTGAAACCGTACACAGTGCTGAGAACTTAGTGTACTCACGCTAGTGTAGGAGTAAAACCAAGTAAAGTTGTCGCCACCGAAGTCCGTCGCAAGTCTCTTCAAATAGTGTTTGTTATTTTGGATTATTTGTAAATAGGTTTGATTTCTTCATAAATGTATCTTTAGAGAGAATTCGGGGTAAAAATAAAGATATCTGTACTTTTATGCTATATACTAATATTATAATGCTAAATGGATAGCTGGCAGTGTGTGACAGTAAGCGCTAGAGGTTGTGTGTTCGATTCCCAGTCTAGGAAATGAAAGATTTAATGAGACGAGGCGTTGAATTTTGACAATTGACACGTTATGCCTCTACAATTTGGCGGAAAGTGTTTAATTACGTCTACCTCCACCTTAAAGGTACCTCCTCTGTTGTGGCACGGGGTCGTGGGCGGCGGTGATCACTTACCATCAGGTGATTCAAAACGATCTTTTGCCTTGTCGTTTCCATAAAAAAGTGTCTTAATAGGAACGGAGGGTCTTTATACAAGGTACCCAGGTTAAGCTGCTTGTAAGAATTGATTATTTTTAGTAGGTTCAATACTTAACCTTTAAGTATCAACGTGCAGTTTAGTAACGCTAGTACCGACGAGAGGCCTGAAAGGCCGCGTATATAATATCGATTTTTTTAAAAAAGGTATGTGTTATATATTTGTCCTTACGTAATAATGAATAAAGGCTTAAAGAAAATAAGTATAGAAAGAAAATCGACTTACACAAATAACTACAAGCAAAATATTTTATTGTAGTACTATTTAAAAACAGAACTACAATAAAATGTTTGGTTTCAATTTCGAAATCAGTCTGTTCAATATTAAAAATAAAACATGAAAATACTCATTTCAATTATTATTTTCATAACAAAAAATAATATTTCTCACTTACAAGTAATATAACTGTAAAAAAATTGTAGAAAAAAAAACTTTCTGATAGCTCTCAATCATCACCAGGCGCTCTGACCACTAAGCAATTCGTTCTAGCAAGCTTAGTGGTCAGAGCGCCTGATCAGTTTCCAAGAGTTGAAGAAGAGAAGAGTTTTTATACGTTTTCTAAGTAAATATTTTTCTTTCCTAAGTATGGAATAATACTTTAAAAATGTTTAAAAATAGCTCTCAATCAGTCGCTCATTATTTGGATTCAATATATTTATACAATGTAAATCCTACTGTAAATCTATCTCACATAAGACGAATAAATGTATGAATAACAGTATACTATAACAAAGTCTAAAACAAATAAAATTACGTAAGTTAAAATTACCTACGTGAGGCTTGAGAGACCGCATCGGAATTTCAAAACGTAGGTATTCACCAAATGATGTGATGATAATACTGCCTGTTCTGATGTCAACGTAGGCACTGATCAATCATGCAGCTACCTATAAGTGAGGATTACTATTTTGTTGGTAAATAAAGAAGTGAAGTACCTGCCGGGGCATGTTTAACTCTTTACCCCGTAAAGGCAGACTGATAATAGTGTTAAGGCACTCCGTTCCATCACAAATCGAATTTGAATCCCCATGGTGTCATTAAAAAAATATTTACTATGATACACCAAATAAAGGTTAACCTTTAACAGATTACGTCAAAACACAATAAAAAAAAATTCTAAACTAACAAACCAAAACCATATTCTATGTAATTCTTTCATTATTTGTACATAAAAACAACAGTAAAACATCAATTTAAAAATTCATCATATTTTAATTGAATAAGCTTTTATGTAATCTGGTATGAAAGGATTAATGCCTGGCTTTCAATGTTCCACAAATAGTAACTATAGAGCTTACTGACGTATGTTGTACGTACGTATTGTGAAATTTTACTAGAAGCATATTGATTTTATTTTACATCAATCAGTTGCAAAAGGTATATATTTTTTCTTTCACTTGTGTTAAGCTTTTCTTTCACTTGTACTTCGCTCGGCGGTAGGTATGTGGCGTTATTTTCCGCATAAATTCTAAGCCCGCGAAATGTCAGTATAGAAAGTAGCTTATATCCTCAAATAAAATAAATCATCTGTATTCCAGTGAAAATTGCAATAAAATCAGACGGGCTATTTCCGAGATAAGTCCGGATAACACAACGAAAAGATAAAACTATTAAGTTATCAAAGAAAAAATCAGCTTCACGCTGTATCCCGCACACAGCAGGGTAGGCAGAGGAAACCTAGTGTAAGACACTGCGATCCCTACTTACTGCCGAATTCTGGAGGCACTGCGTGTTAAGTGGCAGAACTCAACGCCGCGCTTTGCCTCGACACCAGAGCTAAGAAATGGAAATATAAATTTAAGTAAATATTTCATATGAGGATATGAAATATGTGCTTAAATTTATATTTCCATTTCACCATTCGAGGGAGTGGGGACTGAACCCTCAACCAGGCGGTTTTACAGTCACACTTTGTGCCGCTGCGCCACGACTGGCCTCTAAGTAAGTCATAATATGCTTAAGTGATAAAAAAAGAAATCTAATTTCTTTCAATACCAATTAATCATTGCAAGTTGCTGTAATACAATCTACATACAGATTTATTCAGTTTAGTAAGTAATTGAAGAGGACTGATATTAGGACATAGTAAGTAACTTGATGCAAGATCGGTCAAATTTGATCAACAGTTGACCCATGCATGCAATACAATTATTGAGTGATAAAAGCCACGGAACGGGCGATTTTAATATATAGACTTAAAAATATATATCTATACGAGAGTGGTCCAAAAAGCTTCCAACCTCTAGCAGTGAAAATGGCAGCTAGTGAAATTCATTATTCAGTTGTCGACAATTACTCAATAACTTTTCAACTATATTGGTTGTACAATCGTTACGTGCTCGTGGGAAAACAATCATATTCGATAGAAAAAGAAAATCTTGTTTAAACCAGACAACGCACCGTCTCATACCTTAACGGCTGCCATGATGAAATTCTAACAAATTACTGCTTGAACTTCTCTCTCTCTCCCTCTCACACTCTCTGTCTCTCTATATTTTGTATTATTTACAAGATTCAGCCTTAGCTTTCTTTATTACATTTACCGTTTAATTTCAGTAACTAATTACGTAATCCAAAATTAAGCAAAAAGTTAAGAGCGGAATGTAGTCACACTAAGCTGTAAATATCTATACATATAAATAAAACTGCTGAAAGTTGTGGTAAGTATTATCAACATCATCAGCGGTGTTTGCGTGTGATACCAAATCATCGCACGTTCTAAGAAACGTACCTACCTACACTCTATTTAGAGAGCGACTGAATAAAAGGTAAATAAACCAGAAAGAGGTCACGATTGATGGTGTTAATATATATTTTTACAAAAAAACCTATGGAAGTAATTCCATTCCAAAGGATTGTAAATATAATTGTTAACTGATATCTTAAGAACTTATGAAAACCTTTCAGATTTGATAAAAACCGAAGATTAAAAGTGCTTTAATTTTTTTTTCTTTTTAAATTATTAAGCATTAAATATTTTATATGTAAAAAACATGCAATAGGCATTATATTTTCAAACTTCTAACACATTTTAATATTAATAAGTTATAGAGCATAGATATTGCAAGCATTTTACATTAAAATGTGACGTTTTGTGATCGGTCGGGTTATATCTGCCATTTTTACAATAAATCGACTTGTTAAAACGAAACCGTTGCCAAATATTTTGTTTAGTTCTTGTTAATCTGTTGTTACATTTTTTTTTTTAAGATTCTTGTTTTATTAGGCTTATTGTTGATTTTATTTTTGTTATATTGATATTTAGCACATAAAACATGAGCTAATCTTAACCAAGCAACGATTGCATTTTTCTTCGTCAAAGCATTAGCAATTAACAAAATCTGAATAGACAAGGTTTATAGATTGTTGTTAACGTGTTCTAAAACCTAAAAGAAACTAGGCAGGAAGATCCGTACAAAAGTGGCATTATCAATAAAGGTTTCAGAAGCTTTGTTTTATTTGATTACATTTTGTCTCAAGACCAAATAAATAGACTATACCGAAGACCTGTGAATTTGAAATAAGAATTTAAAGAAATATATAACTTATAAAAACTGAATTGTTAGTCACTTTCATGGCCCACAATGTCCGATTCAATTCTCAGTACATTTGCAGACATATGACACTGATAGTGAGGGAGAGTAGTTTACATTTGATTTGTATATTTAGTTTGTGCATAATGGAATACTGTTTCAATATATTAAGATCAATAGTAAGAAAATAAATGTTTAGAGTTTATTATAGACGTTGAGTTTTGATAAAGAATTTACTGCCAAAAAGAAATTAGTCAGATTCCTCGCATATTTATATATATTGATATACAGTTGTGATATGTGTATAATTATGTAATATTTATCTATTTTGTGGAATAAACAAAAAAGTCCCTTCGTATAGAGATATTTCATAAGATTCCGTAACTCAAAAGGTAAAAATGGTACCCATATAAGATCACTTTGTTGTTCGTCTGTCCACCAGTCTGTCAAGACATATAAAAAAATCGTTACAAAGTTATACTTGTAGTTAATTTCAAACAAAATGAGTGCACATGCACGCAAACTTAAGTTTATCAACTTTTATAAGTTATATAGTACATATTTTTAACATTTTAAAGTGTTATTCTACACATAGGAATTTCTAAATAAGTACATATATAGTACTTCCCGTTGACCTACAATCCTGAAATTGGTACGGACTCGCACTTAACGGGATTTTATTTTATATCAGAAATTGATAGGTTTATACGTAAGTCATAATGCGAAAAAAAAAGATATAAATATATTGAATCCGCAAACATCGTCTTAAATAATATATATCAAAATTATGCCATGATAATCTATACTAATATTATAAAACCGAAGAGTTAATTTCGTTGAATATGATTATCTCATAAACTAGTTTTGAATTGAAAGATTCGTTTTATCTTATCTAACTAAACAATAACTAATTCATCAAGGAAGTCCATAGTCTTCCTTGATGAATTAATTATTGTACATACATATATTGGCTATAAAAAAACCAGGTTAACAATTTCTATTCAAATTAGTTATTTCAAGTTGACTACGAGGGCAACACCATAGGTAAAAGCCAGTCCTATATAAATTCTACCGTTTTATTTAACTAACTAACTAACTTAGCAGTAACGACATAAATCCGAATTAAATTATCCAAACAAATCCACTGCATTATTTGTTTAAATTAAGAAAACTAAAGGAAATTCGTTGGAAGCACTGGAACAAACAAAACTAACCGAGTTTACTCTTGAATTTGCTTCGAGACACTTAAAACTGTAGTAGTAAGCGGTAGAAACATAATTTGTTATAACACGTAAAACATTGTCTTTGCTAGAAAACTAAAATCCTCACTGAAATTACATCTAAATCTACCGCCAGCGCGGTTTCAAAGACTTTAAATAAAAGTACTTTATGGAGTTGTCAGAGGTGCTCAGCAATTTATGTTGACGCCTAGCTTTGTAACAATAATATATAGCATTTGGACAATCGTCGTGTTGCAGTAACCTTTAGTACTGGAAAAGGAAGGATCAGGTATTTGGTAAAGTATAAGGATATAAAATAAGTTCTTAAATAAGTAACAAATCAACAAGCAAGAAAAGTAGTCTGTTATGTTTAGAACTAATTAATACCAATTTAAATTTATTTTAGTGTTTCTCTATGAATGTAAACGTTATTAGGGGTAAGTTAGAATGGTCCGTGTTCCCCCAGTGTAGTCTGGTGCCCACTCTAGAATTGTAACTAACAAAGAATTAGGACATTGAGGCCAGTCGTGGCACAGGGGCACAAAGTGTGACTGTAAAATCGACTGATTGTGGATTCGATCCCCACTCGAGGAAATAAAATATTTATTTACGTTTATATTTTCATTTCTTCGCTCTGGTGTTAAAGCAAAGCTCGGCGTTGAGTTCCGCCACTCAACACTCACCACTCTAAGTGGGGAATGAATGATGAACTGTTTGCGCTAGTTTTTTTTATTCTTTTTAGTTATATGCAGTCGAATTGTGTTGTTTTTTTATAATATTTGTTTACACATTTTTTGCTAATATTTATTAACTTTGTAACGTAAACATCATCAAAATTGGCCAAAATATTTGGTCCCTACACCGCCACATAGGAAGTATTTGTGTGTACGTATGTAGACTGATAAACACATTACCATCCTTTAGTCGCATAGGCAAGTAAATAAAATTACTGAATGACGAACATAACAAATTAACACGGTATGGAAATCGAAATTTTGCATAAAATTTCAATTATTCTTCTGGCACAATCTAACCAAAATATAGTCATTTTATGCAAAAAAATAAATAAACTTATATATATAATATATTCTCAAAAATACATAAAATTTAATATAAAATATGAAAGGTTTCTGATCGCTGGTGTTGAAAAGTCAGTATTAGGGGACAATTCACGCGTATATTGCAATATGTCCGGCTTCGCAGTTGCGACTTTGCGACTTAAGTAAAGCTCTACTTAGGTCAGATACCTTTTAATATACCTGTTACTTTGAGAAGTAGAACTGATAATATAAAAATAGAACAGATTAATTTAAATAGATTTTTTTAAGGCTACGGTAGTAGGTAAAATATCTAGAAGTAGACCCAGCATTCTCCATCTAATTTAACTATACGCTTTGTCTCTGTTTGTTTATTAGAAAAATGAAAATGGAAACCCTATATTAAGATACCGCGTTCTCCGTTAAGACACTCCTTTTTCCCACATCTGGTCAAATTCCTGAGGTATTGAGTGTTGAGTGGCGGATTTTAACGACGCGCTTTGACTCGTTATCAGAGCGGTATGAATGTATATTTTTTCAATATTAAATATTTCATTCCACACTGAATCAAACCCGCAACCGTACAATCGGAATCTGTTCCACTGTGCCACGATGTGAATGTATGTAGCGTATAATAACTAATACACATTATAAGAACTAATGTTTCTTGGTACTTTTCGAGCTATTTAACACAGCGGGTGGTTTTTACCACACTCTAGGTTATTTATACGTGGAAAATAATGTAGTAACGTTAGTAGAGTATATAAAAATATTTATTATTATTTTTTCTACATTTTTATTACTATTTATTTATGTTTTTAAATGCCTTCTTTGTTGTGAAAAATAAAAAGAATTTTGTTTACTATTATTTTTTGACATGATAACAAACGATACAGAGGCACTCTTTCACATTGTTACTAATTGTAATTAATCTGTGTTATTAAAGTAAAAAATATTTTGCTTGACCTCAAGCAGCAGTCAGTAAGCAGTCGTGGCGCAGTGGCACAAAGTGTGACACGCGAATGGTTGTGAGGTTGACCCCCCACTCGAGGAAATGAAATATTTTTTTAATCAGCTTCACGCTGTATCCCACTCACAGCAGGGTAGGCAGAGGGAACCTAGTGTTAAGACACGCATTAGCCTAATCGTAAGAAATATTTGTATGATTGTATAAAATTTATCTTGTAATCCATAATGAACATTTTATCTATTGTAATCAGTTAAGTCAAATTTATTTACAATGTTTATTTTTATGCATGTAGATTTAGATTATAGTGTTAGATTAAGTTAGTAAGTGGCAACTGAAGTGAATAACTGGTCTTTCTTAAGCAGGTATTGTATAAATATAGAAATATATGTATGTAATAACATAAGTCTACTTCTAAGTAATATCTATAGAAAAAGTATTAAAAGTAATGTAAATATAACAAAAGGTACGGACCATAAAGTCTGTAGTAAAGGTAAGATAAAAAAA
>JAATLQ010036782.1:12800-23427 GCA_013421005.1 Heliconius erato x Heliconius himera | reverse complement strand
TGAGGCCAGTCGTACACAACGACGACAAATATAATAAATTATAATCTTTAGGTTGAGATTTCGTACTCAGATATTCTAATCCTTTTAGTAGAACTTATTTTGATTCCAATTTAAGTTATTTATAGCAAACAATATTCTTTTTTTATTCTTTTATTCCTAAAGAATGAAGACCCCCCGGAAGGCATAAATGAAGAGGTTGATGACAGTGGACGAGGCGAAAGAGATATGTAGAGACTGTAGCGTTTGGCGCTCCGTTCTTCCTGACTACCCTGCTAGGGATAAAGCGTGAAGTTAAGTTAAGTAATATTCTTTTGTAGGTTGATTCTAAAATCAGCCTTATATACTTTTGAGGATAGAATATACGTTCTTTTATAGCTTTTAAGAAAAAAGCTTCTCTCTGACATCCAGGCAAAGCGTGGCGTTGAGTTCCGCCACTCAACATGTAATGCCTCCGCGGAATCCAATTCAGTGGAAACAGAATGTTTTAACACTAGGTTCCCTCTGTCTACCCTGCTGTAGGCAGGATAGACTGTGAAATATATATAGCAAAATTAAATATCAATATACCTTTAACAGCTAAGCTCAAAGAAAACACTAAAAATATTCTCAATAAATACCTTTCTTTTCTTAATTTTAATGATGCTGTAACTTCTAATGCCAAACTGACACCAAATGAGTAATCTAGAATATAAAATTTCTTCTTCTCATCTTAATTAATGATAGTGTTGAAAAAATAATAAAATCAAAAGTATATCATGATCATTCTAAATCTACTAAACAAGTAAAATATTTTACCTTCATAACATTTTCAGCTATTTTCGGAATCGTATTTCCTTGTACATCCGGTCTAAGTTGCAAAATAATAGCCTTTATCTTAAGACGATAATGACCGTCGAACCCTGGTATTATGACCAAGTAATCTGCATCCAGATCAATATTCTCCATTTCATACACTTTCTAAAATTTGAAACATTATTTTGTATACATTTCTTAAATTTTATGATGATTAATAGTATGGTGACTATAATATTGAGATATTAGTAGTCCGTTTTCTCTTACTTACATATGCAGTAGTGTAGGCAGATAGTGTTTTTTTTTATGGAAAAGACAAGGCAAACGAGCGTTCGGGTCACCTGATGGTAAGTGATTACCGCCGCCCACGACCCCGTGCAGCACCAGAGGAGCTGCAGGTGCGTTGCCTGCCTGTAAGGTGGGTTGGGCTCCGTAGCCCAGTATTACCTGATGCGAAACGCAGTGGCATAAAGCCACTACTTCACGCCGGTTTTAAATGCCGGCAAGGTTAAAATATTCTGTTACCACTTTTTGTTGAGTTGGGGAACTCAACGCCGCATTATGACTTCATACCAAAACGTGGAATGGGCGCTGATTTTTGCATATTTCATTCGACGAAGTTCACCTACAACTGTCGCGCTACCTTATTATCACCGCCTCATATTCATGCAGAGATTTTCTGTTTTATGTGATGACTTTCAATGTTATAAATATTCTTCCTAAACGAAATCTTCCTAAATGAATGAAATCGAATCCAAAATCTTTTGGCAAAATAATATAAATGAGTCACATGTGTGTCACATGCAATGATTTTGTGAGTGACGCTGATTCGCCCAAATGTTTTGTAATTACACAAATATACATCATTTCATCATCAGATCATTGAACGTTGGCTTCTATTATTATTGCTTTTATAGATTCACGCTGTATTGCGCTCCTAGCAAAGTAAGCAGAGGGAACCTGGGTACCAAGCTGCTATAACTAACCTATACTCTCGATTTCAATTAAGATCTTTACGTTCCCCACTTTTCGCCAAATTCTGGGTTCTATTAATTTTGCACAAACATCTTTAAGAATGATTGTAAGTTAAGAATATAATATTTTTCACTAGTTTCTTTACTTACATTGTGATATGTTCATATAATACATCAAATAAAATATAATTACGAATACGTCCAGATAATTAAACATTAAAGATATCATTTACTTCATTGGTTCACGCTTCAAACGAATTCTCATCAATGTATGAATAAAACGCTTCGAGACCAATATTATTCTTTATTCGGTCCAAGTTATAATGAAAGTTCTGAATGCTGAAATTAAATACACTTTCCTTCCTTTTATTTACATTTTTTTTCAATTATACATTTTTCATTGTGTTCTTTGAGGTGCAGTGTGCACTATGAAGCGTCGGATTGTTGGGTTGTGGGTTCGATTCTCATTCTGGGATTTTTTTTTACCTGCTCTGAAAATAATATGTTGCGGCGGTAGGTTTTGCCACTCAATTGCCATCAATATTCTTTTGTGTCCAATTAGAGAGGTAAGCGGTAAGAGGGGAACAGGGTATCAATCAAATAAAATAATAAATTATCTTATTTTAAATAGAATTTTGATAACAAAAAGACTTCTCCTCCTACACCTCTAAAAAACATACATTCCCTGTTACATATATCCTCTGTTTGTCTTAAAAAATAATAATAATGTGATTAACTAAAATCTTATTGGTATTTCCATCATAGCGCAGTAAGGCAGCGCCTGTTGAAATCACGATGGATGTGGGTTCAATTTCCAATCGTGGATATTTTCGCAGCTCCGAAAAGACAAAGCACGTCGCTGAGTTTCGTCACTTAACATGCAAAGACCTTGATTGGTGAGCTTGAACAGATTACGAAGAGCGGAGTATTTTGACTTGTAAGTTTTCCTGCTTATCCTGCTGCATGCGGAATAAATAGAAATAAAAGATACGACCACAATTGTACACACCAAAAAATAAGAAAAGTAATAATACGTTTCTTCTGAAACGTAACAGGAACATTAACAATGATGTTTCAGAACAAGAACTATGATTATTACATAAATTGGAGGACATGTTAACTGTACAACAATACTCGTTGTCCAGCGAACGAATATATCACTTTATAAGTACTAAAAAAGTATATATTGTCTAATGTATAGTAAGTGTGTAAGTATAATGACTTATTTTGTTTTTTTTTTGCAATTATATCCTTTATGCATTATTTTAAAAAAATATTAGAATTCTGAATTCCCTTCTACCTTCTTCATATAAACTATAGCTGTGCCAAATTTCGTACTCCTTCGTCCGCATAATTTGTGTAAAAAGGGGTACAAAGATTTTGCCCTACGTATTAATATATAAAATATATGTAGGTAGATATCTATACTAATACAATAAAGCGGAAGAGGTTGTTTGTTTATTTTGTTTGTTTAAACGCTAAGATCTCAGGGTATCAATATACCCTGAGATATTAGCTGCGCCACGACTGGCCTCAAGCAAAATATCGGACCAATGTCCGATTTACTTTTTTTGTTTTCTATGAAAGCTGCGTCAAGTGTAAGTCTTAGTTAGCCTTTAACAACGAAACAACAATAATAAGGACCGCTATCGAATTGCTTTTTCGCGTGCGTTGCAAAGTATTTAATAGTTAGTAGTTAATTTAAATATGGCAGTACGTTGTATGACAAAAATATTCAATTTTAATAATTAAAAAAAAAAAATCCGAAAAAATAAGTGATAAAAGGCATTTTGTTACAAAAAATAATGTAAAATTGTAAGGTAATAAATACTTCATCGATTTTATTTCACATGTATATTGAAACTTACGAGCGAAAGTTTTTAAAGCGGATTTTATAGCATGTAATTTGGACGTATACTTTTGGAGAAAATGTAAAATTAAAATAATTCAACGCTCTGTTTACGGCCGCAAGCCTCGAGTCCCGCGGGGGATGCCCTTGCCACCGATGATATCCTATCATACAGCCACGTAGTATTCATTATTGTATGTACGTATTTATTAACAAATGCAGCATAATAAAAGTATTACAGGTGGTATGCGGGCGAAGCCGCGATTGGGCCGTTAGTTATTATATAAAATGAAGTATTTTTAAATGCACATAATTTTTAATATATGTTATTTACCAGGCAGAGTAAGCAATAGTATACAGTAAAGGCACTGGAGAGCCCGCCAGGCTTCTTCTAAGGATCCAATGATTTGGTACGGGTCACAGTAAGTCTGTCTCTCCAAATATTATTCCTATTTCTACCACCCATTACATCGCCTTCTTGAGAAATGCCTTGTGAGTTATGCAGATTAAAATTTAAACTTTCATCATTTAAAAGAAACAAGAGACAAAAAATCTCTCTGCCGGTACTTCCAAACGTGAAACGCAATATGGAACGTATTAATTTGACTTTGAATTCTAAATTTGTTTTCGTGTGTGTGAAGGTAGTCTGTACATAATTTTTATGTTAAAACTAAGTGTATACGTGCCCTATATTAGTCAATACTAGTTATATAAAATTAAAGAGATTTTTTTTTGGTCGATAGTCAATTTATCGAGAAAGGCTTATAGGCGTTATTCTATTATCACTATATTTGCGGTCATCGTCACCACGGGCACGAATATGTCATACACAACAACTCGTCATTCCATTCGACCACGCGAAAAAAGCCGTCTATAAAAGCTAGTAAATATAAAAAACAGCATACCCATCTTCACTATGCTCAAATTTGGCCAAATGTGACAGAAACTGAGTCCCAGTTGAAACAGGATACTCAATTTTCGGATACAAAGTATCCATTTTCACATCAAAACCAGCCTCGTATATTCTGAAAGAATAAACTTATCAAATATTGACAATACTTACATAGTAAAGACTGATAGTATTTGAAATACGGGTAATTCCTACTTTCCGATAGCTTCTAGTAAAAATTGTACTTGATCTTCATGTCCTCGTCTCGTCAAAGGAATATGCAAACACTCTTTATGTTCGCGTTTTAAAATTGCCTGGAGTATGCCGTATTTCAATAACTACCGCGTCAGATGGAATATGTTTCAATACTTCTTCGAAGTATACTGAGTTCTGTGTGTGTGTGTGTATAAGTTATGTTAGTAAGATGGAAATTTTGTAATAATATTTTAGTACTACCATCCAATTGAATATTCCAATTTAATAATTTTATTTTAGTACTTCCATCTTTTTTTTATTTTATTCTGATACATTTAAGTACAGTCCGCGAAGGGTCCCTTTTTTGAGCGATTTGAGTGAGTAAATATATATCAATTCTTCTACACCAGACTCGTCTGTTGATTTTGTTAATTATGAATTATTTCGTTATATCATCTACAACAGCGTTTTGACTATATTTTTTTTTCTGCTTGGTCACACATAAACCAATAACAGCAAACCAGTAAATTATTGGTGAAATATTATGATAAGCAATGCTTAGCAGTCTTCTCAAGCTATTTGTCTTCGGGCACTGATGTCGACAGCCATCTACTACTTCGCAGTTTTGGTTTTTTAACCCACCAGTCAGGCCGGGTGGTTAGATAAAATAATTTGAGGTTTTGATCCGTCATCGTTGTGTGTTGTGATTTCGAGTACCTGTCGTATTTTACGTCCTCCGCAGTTACTTATCTTCATAACTGCACCACGACCACACGTTCCAGAGTTTTGACAATAACCCGGTCCGTGAGTCCAGTGTCACCAATTACGTAAGTAAATTATGCAAAATTGAATTAATATTTCCTTTTATAAACTTGTGAAATTAGCAAAAATACGTAGTTCTTTTATTATTATTTTACTATAGAGCCAATCTATATATATAAAAGGACTTGTGCTGACTGACTGAGGTAAGACGCACGCAGAGCCGTAACCGCTGATGGTAGAAACGTGAAGTTTGGGCAGATGTTTATTTTCATTTTCTGGACATCCACTAAGAAGGGAATTTGAAAAATTTTAACCCTAAAAGGATGAAATAGGGGTTGAAAGTTTGTATGGAAAAAAAATTAATATGTACCGACTTTTATAAAATTTGAAATTCAGACTCTTAAAAATATTTCATTGAACACGTGTTACATGGTTTTTAAGAATTCACCCCCTAAGCGTTCAAATAAGGGGTTGAAAGTTTATATGGAAAAATCTTTAAATTGCCACCGATTTTTATAAAAAATTAAATTCAGACTTAGAAAATATTTTATTGAACACGTGTTTCGTGTTTTTTTTTTAAATTCACTCCTAATAAGCGGGCGAAGCTGCGCGCGCCCTCAAGTTAATAAATAAACTTCTTTGAATAATTTTATTGATATTTTGTAGAATATATAATAAGTTCTTATATTTTGATTTAGAATGTCATACAAAAACGGACAGCGTCGGCTCGAAGATATTATATTTATAGAACATTTGTCACAAGTATCGCTGAATTGCGAAGGTGAAAGCAAACCATCATTCAAACAAGTACTGCATACTTGTTTGACGGTACAAGAAGAGTAGTTTTAAAGGGAGTGCATGTTTTTTTTATGTAAAAAGGATATAAATTTTTATTTATTTTTCAAGAGTTCCTAATATAATGTGAATTATTAAGGCCGATTTAAGACATATATGTTTTAGGTCAAAAAACCGGGCCTGTGAAATCGTCACCAAAGATATAGTTTTAATTAAAGTCGCCAATGGCGGGTTAATAACATCCTCCAAAATCTTCTCAAGATTGAACCTGCACCAAATACAAATATTTTTTATGCATTTTTAGACTATTCTGCTTAACTGTTGAATAGGATAACTTAAACGCACCGACTTATATTTTTTTTTCTCTAAATAATATAATACTGAGTTTAAGTAATAATTATTATCACCTTAGAAAGTGAAGAACAGAATATCTTGACTTTTTTTTCTATATACCCGCATATTGTAAGGTAATTATATGCGATAGAAGCGTGAACCTAATAATATTTTTTTTAAAACTAAATCATCACCATTATATTAAAGCAAAAAAAACTATTTACCATTCACAATGACGTATCGTGAGTGATACGCAATATTACTGCAAGGTACTTCTTTAGAGAATTTATTCCCTTTGCTGTCAATTGTTCTAGAAACTTTGCAACTTCTTCGACCGGTCCAGATACTGTTGTGGATTCAGAGCTGTTATGACAAGCCATGTCGATCTCAGGGGGACATATTTGGTTTAGCTATAAAATATAAAATCATTTGGAGAAGTAGCATTTAAAATATTTTATCTATATATCAATACGTGAAGCAAAACTTTGGACCATTTTGGATTTAAACATTTTATCTTTATAAAGTGCTGTGGCAGGTTGTTATGGCAACGCCAACGTGTATTTTTATAAGATTTTTTGGTAAATAATACGCGTTGGCGTTAATATTAGTATTATTTTGAACATTTTTAAAGTGTCACGTGCCACACTAAGGAAATAAATAAATATTTTAGGAAATATGTAAAAAAAAATACTTAACTGGAAATGAACCCGTGCCTCGAGTACTTACAAAATATCATATTTCAATTTATTTAGATATGCTGACTACAAAATTGTTTTTTAGACATTTGGTGTATATATGTTCTTTACTAAAAAAAATCAATAATAATACAATTTAACCCATATACAAATAATAATAAATTTGTGTTATACTTTATCATATTTTATAACTTAGTATAAGACATCACACAGTTTAAAGAAACATAAAATTTTAAATTTTCACTTCAGTTACAGTACATAGTACAAATCCGTCAACAAAACCCTATAAACCTAACAATGCACAGTCTCAAGGAACAGCCGCGTCCGGTTCTTGACCCAACGTAAAAAGCTAAACGGCAGCTCGAGTGGTTAAGACGTTTCACTATTAAATTTTAAACTAAAATGACTAAAGTAATAGAAATGAATCAGCTTCTTTAAAATATAATAAAAAGAGAAAAGGAGAAAACTATAAGACAGACAATGGAGTAATTTCAAACTCAATTTTTTGCTTATATTCCAATCAAATTAATCGGTTAACAAGTTTTTAACCCTAGAAAAATAATGTGTCGGAAGCGCCCTCAAGGCAGATATGTACATATAGTATTTTAATCATCTTTTCACTGTATCCCAGTAGCCAGAGGAAAACTAGTGTTAAGACACTCCGTTCTCCACTTTCTGCCGAATTCTGAAGGCATTGCGTGTTCAGTGGCAGAACCCAACGCCGCGCTTTGCCTCGACACCAGAGCGAAGAAATGAAAATATAAATTTAAGTAAAATAATATAAATTAATAAAAAATAATATAATTAATATAAATTTATTTCTGACTGATATATATTTTTTCCAATGCGTGTAGTTGCATGTGTATGTGTTTTCGAAGAAAGAAGAGCAGATCAACACGTCTATTCGGTAGTATTTAGTCGCAACAACAACGTTAGATAGATACATTTTTTCAGCTTTATGGAGCAGGGTAGACAGAGGGAGCCTTGTGTTACAAAGTCACATAAAATACTCCACTCCTTACTTTCGGTAGAACTCTGGAGGTATTGTGTGTTAAGTGGTGGAACTCAACACCGCGCTTTGATTCGATACCAAAGCGAAGCAATTAAAATATTTAATATTTAACTTTCTTGAGTGTGAGTTTTTTATGGAAAAAGACAAGGCAAACGAGCGTGCGGGTCACTTGATGGTAAGTGACTACCGCCGCCCACGACCCCGTGCAGCACCAGAGGAGCTACAGGTGCGTTGCCTGCCTGTAAGGTGGGTTGGGCGCCGGAGCCCGGCATTACCTGATGCGAAACGCAGTGGCATAAAGCCACTACTTCACGCCGGTTTTAAATGCCGGGGGTGGTAATGATCCGGTCGAGTCTGCCCATGCGTGTTGCCATTGCTGGCGACGTGACTCTACCACACGTACTTTAGTCCCCTCTTACGACACCACCAGTACCAGGATGATCCTATTCTAAGCCGGGATCACACGGCAGAAAACATTTTACATTTATATTTCATGTTTTAAATCAAAGCGCGGCTTTGAGTTCCGCCACTCAACACACAATGCCTCTGTCTATCTTTCTGTCTGACAAAGTCATGTGATATGAGGACTGCGTTGTAGTTAATTGTTAAATAAAACAGAGTAAATATACTACATAAAAGGCATAAAATCAGCTTCACACTGTACCCTGCACACAAAGGCAGAGCGAACTTAGTACTAAAACACAAAAAAAAAGCATTGCGTGTTGAGTCGCGGTACTCAACGCCGCGCCTTGTCTCGACACCAGAGCAAAGAAATGAAAATATAAATCTAAAAAAATATTTAATTGCCTCAAGTGATAATCGAACATACAATCAGTCGCGTTTACAGTCACACACTTGTGCCCCTGCGTCACGGCTGGCCTTACACATAAATGACAAGTACATACATTATAAAACAATGCATTAATAAAATAACTTGCTTTAAAAATAACTACAATTTTCCTATTCTATATATATTTTTTAAACATAATAACTTGGCTCGGCACTTACAGTTTCCCCTCAGGGTTACCAGATTTTTGATGTTCTTACATTTGATAATTTTCCCTTTATGTGTATTCAAAATATCTTTAAATATTCTTAAATCGTATAATAACAGCTGAAAATTCACCCTTTAAACGTGTATTCCCAGTAACAAAACTTCTTCCTGTCACGTTACGAAAAATATTGCCTTGCAAAATTTACAGCTTTTATTGTTTAGTGATATATTGGGACGACCGTGTGGCCATTTAGTATATATACCTGCTATGTATAGATAGATGAAAGCTATCGTGGTGCAGTGAAGCAATGTCAGACTGAAGCACGATGATTGAGGGTTCGACCTGTACTCAGGGAAATGATAAAACCTAGTTTCACGTTGTATCCCGCACATTACAGGATTGGCAGTGTGAACTTGGGGACCGAGTGTTAAGATACTCCATTCCCATTATAAATAAATATTGTCATTCCTAAATATATATTGTCATTTTTAAATAAATAAATTATGTAGGTTATATTATACATATTTTCGTTAAGCATAACTACATGATTGTATACAAATCAACGGCCAAGTCACATGAAATTTAACAATATTAATAAACATATAGCAGTAAGGAATCTTAGACTTGGCTTGGTTTTACCTAGAGATTTCATTACTTTTAATAAAGAAACAAAAAGCTTAATCGAAAATTGGTAGTTTTTACAGTATGTTTTTGAGATTTCACCTCTTATTGCAGAAAGCAGGTTTTTATTGGATTAGCTTAACAGAGCTCTTACCATAAATCAGAGTAAGTAGGAGTGACTGTATTGTGTTATTTTATTAGACTTGTTTCTGTTTTTTATACATAAATGTACATCAATAGACCCACCCTCTCACTAAAAAAATTTTGTTAACGTGACATTTACATTTCTCTCATAGTTTAACCGAGATTTTAAGGTTCAGTTACTTTAAAACTTTCAATTTTTGTCCATCAAAAGAAGAGTCCCACCACGCTGAATAAACTTTACAAAGTTAGTATGTCGATATCTATAAAAGGTTGGCTCGGCACTTACATTTGATAATCTTGCATTATATAATGTGGGCATTACAATCTTTTAGAGATTCAGAGGTTTTTCAGAGGTTTCAGAGGTTGAACAGTGTTAAGAAAGTTACATTTGCAACACTAGGATTTTATATAATGCCATCAGATGTTTACCTAAATAACTGAAACTCGGCAATATTACTGTACCATAACTCGAAGCTCCGAAAAAAGCCAAAAGCATATTCTATCTTCCTCTGTTCTATAACGGCGTGCTAGTTATAATAAAAGGAAGAAAGAGCAAGGACACCCCCCCCCC
>JAATLQ010036782.1:0-12700 GCA_013421005.1 Heliconius erato x Heliconius himera | reverse complement strand
GAAACTCGATCATAAAAGATCGTGCTATTATAGGCTTCGAATTATTGTATTACATTTATTTTATATTTGGTGTTAGTTTTTAGGTGCATCATATTTATTAGTACCGTAGTACTTAAGAGTACGTCGACATTTTTATACGCTTGTTACAACTTATTTAGGGGCTTAACGGTCAGAGCGCCTGGTCGGTTTCCAGAAGGCGCGGGTTCGAGTCCCGCTACGTTAAAAATTTTATACGTTGTCTAAATAAGTATTTTTCTTTCCTAAGTGTGGAATAACACTTCAAAAATGTTTGAAAAATAAGCCTAATACAATTTAAAAAAGAAAGTTCCCAAAAATTAAAAAGTGATTTTTTCAAACAAAATAAATAATTAAATTATCGTTGTAAAACAAAACGCCATTTGTCAAGAACGACGCACGCAGATATATATATATAAACTAATCAAAGGGAAACCGGCGCATACGCCACATTCAGAAATGGAGTCGTAGGTATTGGCGGCAAAGCTCAAAGTTGTTTAACCTATAGTAGTATTTTTGTAGTAGTATGTGTTTACGTCATTGGTATCTACGCGTAACTGCGTCACCCAAAATACAGGTATGGATAAACATCGTGAAGTGAAAAAAATCCTGCGTCTAAACTGTTCAGGTATTTTGATTAATTTGTTTAGGTGTAGGTTTAGAATATTTTTCCTTATATGCTGTTCCCGTAAAAGGAGCGCTGACGCTTCCATTCTGTATATATGAAACGACGCGACACGACAGTTAAAAATAAATAGATTGTATTATTCATAATTAACTATGTTATTTATGTATATTTCCATGCATATTTAATTTTGTTTATTTTTTTTAATACATCATATCCAAGGTACATACTGTTACAGTACGACTAAATATATAATAACTTTAGGTTCAACCATTATTTATGCAATATCTTAAAATGGAACCAAATCTCCCTTTGAGTTTCTAAAGTTTAATTTAGTAGTTTAATTAGTAAATCATAAATAGCATGTGCTGTAAAAAATGTAAATTTATTTTACATACCAACTACACATTAGACATACTTGCTTTGTTTATTTCTTATTGAAATTTCAAATCACCAATTCTTTCATTTATGTGTTTCTACTGAATTTTTTAAATTGAAAATATATGTATACAATACTTTTAAAAGTCATATTAAAAATTTAGCATAGCTGGTTCTGAACTCGCACTTTTTGAGTACTGTACAAAAGTTCATCGCCAATCTTGCTAATCCTACTAATATTTTAAATGTGAAAGTTTATGAGGAAATCCTTCTTAATGGATGTTTGTTTCACTTTCACCCAAAAATTACAGGATAAATTAGCAATCAGGGACATCATCAACCCCTAATTTGACTCGTATGTCTTTTTTTGTCAAATAATCAATATGATATTTTTAGAACCTGATATTCTGGTGGCTGTGTTCTAGCAAAACAAGTATAAAAAAACAGAAAATTTACTTTTGCTCATGCTTTTTTTGTCTTTTTAAATTAGTAATGTAATTCTATTTTCTGTTATGTATTTATATATATTTTGTACATAAATGTTTCTTATCTCTTGATTGTACGCGATCGTCAGTTTAAGTAACTGCGTCAGGAATCACATTACATTTGTAGAAAAATTATAATATTTTAATAACATTCTTTACTCAGCTTGCTGTAATAACAAAAGGTAAAACATTTTGGAGACTAAAATATTAATAATTAAATTTGTACATTATTTTCAAAATAATTTTGTACAGTACGAAGTTCCTCCACCTATGAAGCAGTTTCATTAATGCTCAATGCTGGTGGCACTGCAGTGTCAACGTTTTCATGGCAAACGCCTTGGAACTAAACCACAGGCATGTCTTAAACAAGATGTACTAAATTGTGGAGTTGGTATTTTATTATTTATTGTTATATTTGTTTCGAGTTGAGCTTTGCAGCCGCTGCACCACGGCGGCATAGCATAGGTAAAGGAAAAATAGTGTTAAAATACTTTATTCATTAATTTTTGGAACAGACATGGAGGAACTCGACCAGAGCAGAGGAAATTAAATATTAGGTTACATATGAAATCAGCGTTGTGTGGTATTGGCCACTTTAATCATAAATTTCTCCTCCTTGGTTACGAAACCCAAATTGAAATTTATACAGTTCTATACACATGTATTTGTGTTTCGTATTTTGTTCTATTTTCGTCACTCCGCTTTCGAACTGGAAAACTTGAAATATAGCCTTATTCACAAGTACGAGTTCCACCGTGGCACCAGTGCTACCAAAACAGATCAAAAGGTTAAGTAAGCGGTCGTGCTGCAAAAGAAAATACAGTGTGTTTTTGGTTTCAACGTTTTCGTTCTGGAAATTTCGACTTGATAATGAAGAATTGAAGGCTATTGTCATCGGATTCATCGCAAAGCACGTCCTAGTTAGCTGAAGGCTGCGGTGTTAGTGATAAAACTGTTTTAATCCACTTGAACAAATTGGAAATGTACGGTACTGCTGTTTCTCGACAGCGCTAGACTACATCCTGGCCAACAGATGGCTACCAAATTAGAAGAGCTTGAATTGGAATGTCTAAAGCTTCCACCATACTCCCTGGACCTTACTCCAATAGATTTTTTTCTTAATTAATTTAGATATTATTTTCAAAATTTGGATAGCTTTTTGCAAGGGAAAAACTTCAACTCCGATGGAGTAGTCCAAACCGTCTCCAAAGACTTTATTGATTCCTGTCAGAATGGTTTTTTAATAAAGAGATCAATGAACTACCTATGAAATGGCAAAAGTGCATTGATAACAATGGTTCATACTTTTATTAAATAAATATATTATAATAAAAAATAATAGACTTTTTGTGCCTCCCATACTCAACGCCAATTTCATAATATGTAAGGACCAAATACAATACATTCCCCAAATAAAGATTAAACCTCATATTTTTTTAAATAAAAAAAAATAATATTATACTACAAAGCAATACAGCTTTAACAGTCTAGGCAAAAAATGTTTTACTAGGCTTATATTGTCCGAAGCAACGAAGAAGAAAACTGCCGTAGAAAAAATATTTTAATTAGAAGTGTTCTTTAAGTTACATTATAAGTGATCGATTAAACTTTCTAACCAATAGAGACATCAATCTTCCAAGTTGTTTATAATTTGTTCTCAATTTGGACTTAAATTTTAAATTAAGTTTTTGCTTTTTTCCTTAAGAGAAATTGGAAATTTATTATTTTCTTATTTAAAGTTATAAGCTCTACAATTAACCTAATAGTTTTTATGGACATAGTTTTGGCTTTTCAATCTTTTTATCAAGCCAGTCGTGGTGCCACGAATCACTGTAAATACTACAGGTTGTCGATTCCCACTTAAGAAAGTGGAATATTTAGCATTTCCATTCACTTGCTTTGATAACGCGGCGAAGCGCAGCGTTAAGTTCCGCCACTTAACACAAAATGTCTCCAGAATTGCGCGGAAAGTGGAAAACGGAATTGTCCTAATGGGAACCGAGTATTCTAACTCTAGGTTCGTAGGTTCCCTTTTACTACCCTGCTAAATGTGGGAACAATGAAACTAAAAAAGTATTTACCTACACTACATACAACACCTTGGAAATAAAACAAAATATTGGGGAACAGAATGTCTTGACACTAGATTCACTTTGCCTACCCAACTAATATGAGGGAAAAGCAGCTTTTTACGTTTTCAAAAATAAATACTCGAAATTATAAGCTTATACATATATTGTACAACATATTCTTTACATACAATATTCTTTAGATATAATAATACTTTCTAAATACATACTAACAATACAATAGCTTCGTATTCATAGTCGTCGCAGTTTCGTAGATGCACGTACAAAATTGGAATTCCTTTGTGTATCATACATACAGTTTCAGCTTAGTGCATAGTGCATAGTGTCGCATAACTTAGTGCTTAGCCAAGCTTAGTGATAGTGAACTTTAACAATACGTTGAAGAGACGTATAAAAGTATGCTTTTGTATGTATTTATATGGGATATTGAAAATTGTTGGGTTGGAAATAGTTTTTTTTTTATTGTCGTCTGTTTATCTTAGGGGTTTGGGTAGAGGGTTGTAGTAAGATACGTTACTTTGCAAGTTAAAAAAATGAAATTAAATCAGCTTCACGATGTATCCAGCACACAGCAGAGTAGGAACCTAGTGTTAAGACACTCCTTTCCCCACTTTCCACCGAGTTCTGGGAGCATTGCGTGTTAGGTGGCGGAACTCAACGCCGCGTTTATAATATAGATGTAAATATATATTTCATTTCCTCGAGCGGGGATCGAACCCATAACCAGTCGATTTTACAGTCATACTTTGTGCCACTGCGCCACGACTGGCCTCAAGTGCAAGTTAGCTTACAGTAGTTTATTTTAATAAATATTTTTTTTTATTATGTATTTAGAAGGTGAGAGCTTTACGTTGTATCTTGCACATAGAAAAGTAGGCAGAGGGAACCTGGGAACCTAGTGTTATAACTCTCCGTTCCCATTAAAACACAACCATCCCCCGACTTTCCGCTAAATTTAGAAAGCATTGCGTGTTGAGGGGCGGAACTCGACGCCGCGCTTTGTATCGTTACCAGAGAGAGGATATGAAAATATTGAATATTTATTTCCCTCGAGTGTGAAACGAACCCACAACCTGTCGCGTTTACAGTCGCGCCCTTGTACCTCTGCACCACGACTGGTTGTAACTTTTTTTCTGGTTACAATATAACTTTTAGATGTATTGAAATGAAATCACAACCTTTCAATTAATGGTGCTCTTCATTCTGCATCAAAATCATCCGCGAACCAGTTGAATTTAAAACTTTAAATAAAAATACCTGTTGAAATATTAAATAATTACATATTCATTTTAACAGGATTTTCGTCGAATTAATAGTTCTGTATTTCGTTTCATTATATTCCGCGAAATCAGAACAAGTTTTTGATTTCAAACTTAAAATAAAAATATGGTTTGAAATGTTAAATATTTACATATTCTTTTTTACAGGATTTTCGCATCTTGAATCGTTTTAATTTGATCGAAATCGGTGGGAAAGCGGAGAATGGAGTGTTTTTTTCTTTGTCTTGACACTAAGTTCTTTGCCTACCACATGTAGAATAAAGTATGCCTTGATACTAAAACATAAATAAAGATATGTTTCTATTTCTTTACCTTAAAATATATTTATATATTTATATCTAAGTCAGGCAGGTCATCATGTTTTTTTACATTTCAATATTTTCCTTGAAAATAAAAATTTACAATATAATATCTTGTGTATGTATCAGTAAATTTTGTTTAACAGTACTACTGACTTACAGAGCCGTCTATAGAAATGAAGCTTCATGATAGTACGTACTAGTGTCAAGTTCTACCGCTAGATGGAGCAAGACAGTATGAAAATTTTCCTAAGATAATGTTATATGAAATATAAAAATTTTAGCTAATATTATTTTAATTTGTTATTCTTAAAACAATATAAAATTTTCAAATTTAAGAAATTTCAATATTTTTTTAGAAAGTTCGTATGTAGCTGGAACCAGCAGAATCTTCTTTGAGCTTTCCACTTTAAGTCACTACTACCACTGTTACTATACTTTGCTTTAACGAATATTTTTTTAAGGATTTTTTAAAAAACTTTAAAGAATTGCTTTTAAGAATGGGTAATTTATTTCTGCAATTTTTTTTACATCTTCAAAAAACATTCTTGTACGCTTTATTAACCAATTTACGCCTAAATAAAAAGTATATAATATAGTTTTATACCTTTATTAATTAGGGAATATTAAGTTACATTGTTATGTTGATAGTTGTGAGTCATTTTTTTCTTCTTCCCAGTCGGTCACACACGCTATAGATGGTAAAATAATGAATTCATACTCATTTTCTTTTCCTTCTTCCACAAAAGCGTGACAACTTCTTCAAGGCCGCAATTCTGATTTGCAGTATCGAATCACCCCTTTTTTTTTCATAAATCAAATTATATATTAAAGATTTTTATTTAATGATGGTGATAATTTTTTATAGAAATTCAAAATTATATTAATTTACTTCACAAAATTAAATTAAATTAAACTTGAGGCCAGTCGTGGCACAGCGGCACGAGGTGTGACTGTAAAACCGATTGGTTGTCGGTTCGATTTCCACTCGAAGAAATAAAATATTTACTTAAATTTATATTTCCATTTCTTCGCTCTGGTGTCGAGGTTAAGCGCGGCGTTGAGTTCTGCCACTCAACACGCAATGCCTCCAGAATTCGGCAGAAAATGGGGAACAAAGTGTCTTAACACTAGGCTCCCTCTGCCTACTCTACTGTGTGCGGGATACAGCGTGGAGCTGATTTGATTTTACTTCACTAATATTATAAAGCTGGAATATTTGTTAAAATATGAAGTATTCTGTTATTTGGTTAAAAGTACTTATCTTAAAATCTACTAATTGCAAAAGGTTTTTTTTATATTGGATAGTCCATTTATTGAAGGATAGAAGATTATATTCTCCTTTCCCTAATTTGTGGCAGAGCTATAATCTTTTACAAACGACTGAATGCCATTTACATGGTTGGGAGTGCGTTAGTATGTTCCTGACAGGCAAGCATGACAAACGAGGTTGAAATTATTTCAGCTATTGCGTTAGGCTTTACATATTTTTAAATTGGAGAAGAAACAAAGGAAGAAAAATGTTTCGTAGAATCAATCAAAAATAAATAAAATATAAATCAAATAAATCACACAGTCACTGTACACAGCGAGGGAACCTAGTGTTAAGACACTCAGTTCCCCACTATGTCTTATGGCAGTCACACACATCAATATCAGATTACATTAGATTTTACAGACAAGTTTTAAAAAACTGAATGTCTATAAAGTCGGTTTACGGACAATAAAGTTACGTGATAACGTCATAAGAAAACATTAATAAAAAATTGCATACTTTTATGAATTGAATCATTATAGAGATTATCATTATTTTGTATAAAACAGGGGCCAGTCGTGGCGCAGCGGCACGAAGTGTGACTGTAAAATCGACTGGTTGTGGGTTAACACACAATGCCTCCAGAATTCGGCAGAAAGTGGGGAACGGTGTGTCTTAACATTAGGTTCCCTCTGCCTACCCTACTGTGTGCGGGATACAGCGTGAAGCTGATTTATTTATTTTATTTTAATTTGTATAAAAGACAAAAGACCTCATTGAAAAATTTATTTTTCGATAAATTAACATTTATTTGCACTTGTTTTTACATAATCTTATCTTATCTTTATACAGATTATACACGTAACAATATGAACGCTTAGGCCGATCGTGCTTCTGTATCATTTATTTCGTACTCTCTATTGCACTCTCGGCTCAGGTGAATAAAAACTAAACTGAACAAAAAAAAATTGTAAATTATTGCAAATCATGCTAGCATAAGTTACTTATAGTGTAGTAATAAATGTCATTGTAATTACGAGTACGTCATTTGATATTGTTTCCATTATCGATTGTATTAAGTGGCGGTAGTGTGCTGCGTCTTTTCCGGTGGATTTCCAATATAAGCACAAACGACACGGCACTCGTGTTCATTACGTTCTAAGATATTGTCAAGACAACTTGTCATTACAATTCATATTTAAATATTGTAATTATGTATATTGAATTGTGTAGAACAAGAGTAAATAAAGTCATTGTAAAAGCTGGATTTTCTGTCCGATTTGTTGGTTCTTCTGACAATCATTACAATATTGTGCAGAAACACACAGCCATTCACATCAGTAAAACTGAATACGCACCAACGAGTAAGCCCGTTGCGAGAGCTTGCCGCAAACTCCCTTTGATCAGTGTTCAAAAACCGACACTGGTCCAGATCAGTGTCAAGTGTTCGTAAGCTCTCCAATCTCTTGCAGGCTCTCACAAGCTAAATTAAACACCTCGTTCGCTTTTATTGGTAGTCGCTTATCAAGTCTTGGCCAGCTAAAGCACTTGAATGTATCATGTGACATACACACCATCCATTAGATTATTAACATACAAATATTTACCTGCGAATTACAAAAATCGAACTGGATACCTTCACCATACAACATCATACCAGTCACATTCCAGCGCATTCACTAAGAAATCATGACTCAAACAAAAGAATATTAAAACAAAACAGAAATGCTTCCAAAAATACAAGAGAAGATTAAGATATAGCCTAGTTTGAGCGAAATGGACCAAGATTGCAAGACCTTATTGTCTGAAGGAATAAATTGAGATTCCTTTATTACGATGTAATGTCAAGAAATCAAGGGGTCGAGTTATACTGGCTGTCACTGTGATATTGCAACAAGGAAGAACAAAAGATTTTATTTGTGGTGTAACTGTAAGGTATAATTTTTAATTTATAGCATGTGATATAAAAGAAGTATTTAATGGGTAAGGTCATCGTGGCACAGTGGAAGATGGCTGTAGGTTCAATCTACGCATTAATATTGAAATTATTTCATATTCTTGTTCTTATAAGAAGTCGCGTCTTTGACAATGTTCCGAAGTTAGGCGGAAAGTAGAGAAGTCCCCACAAAATGGAGAAAGTTGAGGCGAAGAATGGCGTGTTTTGACTCTAATTTGGGGAGTTTTGAGTGTTTGAATCCCACTCGTGGGAAAAAATATATTTGAGTTAATTTCTTTTGAACATTGGTTGACAAATTATGGCATTGAGTTTTGGCACTCGACACGCTATGTTTCGAATTCGAACGTCACCACCTTAGTGTCTAATCACCAACTTCCCTCTGGTCGCGGCTATACGAGAACAAGTATGATGCTGCATAAAAATCGTATTCATAAATAAAAACTAAGATACTTTATCTATTATTCTCTTAATTTTAAAATCTCTTTCAAATCTCAAATCTCAAAAATCGTATTCATACTAGAAACTAAGATATTTTATCTATTATTCTCTTTACTTTAAAATTTCTCTCAACTTAGACCAAACTCGAAACATTTTTACGATGTATTCAAATGAAATCCGCGACCCCCAGCCCGGCGTTGTCATTAGTGCGCCAAAACGCGATGAGAATGGGCGTTCGTTAATGACGCGTCACTTTTGATCGATGAAAATAAAAATTAAATAGTTACTAAATGTTATTTAAGCTTTGAACAGGTGTTTGTTGTCGAATGGAGCTCTAATTTGATTTTTTATGTATTTTTTTGAATAAGGGAAATTTTAGAATTAATAATATCCAGGCCGTCGTGGCCTAGGTGAACGCGACGGTTGTGGATTCGATCCCCACTTGAGGAAATATGAGGAAATATTTTGATGAAATATTTATTTAAATTATATATATATATATATATATATATATATATATATATATATATATATATATATATATATATATATATATATATATATATATATCCATTTCTTTGCTCTGGTGTCGAGGCAAAAAGCAGCGTTGAGTTCCGCCACTCAACACGCAATGCATTTAAACTTCGGCGGAAGGTCTGGAACGGAGTGTCTTAACATACCTACCATCTACAGTACCACCTCGTACCATCTACCTGTTTACCCAGCTGTGTGCGGGATACAGTGTGCAGCAGATTTAATATAATTTGTTTTTTAATAATATATTTAAGGCTAGGCGTGGTGCAGAGGCAGAAGCGTATGACTGTAAACGCGACAGGTTGTAGGTTCGAGTTCCACTGGAGCTGAATTCTGCCATTTTACACGCAATACCCCTACAATTCGACGGAAAGTGGGGAACGAAAGTGTCTTAGCACTAGGCTTCCAGGTTCCCTCTACCTTTTGTGTAAACCAGGGAATTTTTAATAATTCTCCAGATTTCAGAATATAGCGTAAAACTAAAAAAATATTTAACATTTGTACTTGTTTATGTGATAGGCATTATTATTATTGTATTTCTGTTTAGCTTCTCACTATATCCCGCAAATAGTAGAGTAGAAATAGACAACCTAGTCTTAAGAAACTCCGTTCCTTATTTTCCGATCAATACTATACATTGTGTGTTAAGATGTGGAACTCAATGCCGCCCTTTATCTTATTTTATCAATGCGACGAAATTAAAATAACTCATCGAGTGAAAATTGCAACCTTAAATTTGAAAAAAACAAAGTGTTTCTACGTTAAATTCTCATTAATTGTCTTTTTTTCAGCTATACGCTATTATCCGCATATAGCAGAGAACTTAGTTACCCATTTTCCAACAAAATTTCAAAACATTGCGTGGCAGAACTCTACACCACGCTTTTTCTTGTTACCAGAGCGAAGAAATGAACATATTAATAAATAATAATTAATTTCCCCAATTAGAAATCGAATCCACAGCCGTCGCGTAAAGCCACACGCTAGGCCCACCACACCACGACAACCTTTTACTTTATTAAACATAAATAAAGACACTCAAACTTCACAATATATCGTTTAGCAATATACATAAATAGCATTAAATAAAATTATGAAAACTTCCCTCGTATAGCATTTAAAATCGTTACGTGTGTACGAAGTTTAAAAGTGAATTTGCTCTGGTGGTCAATTTCCCTGCATTCAGTGGGTTTTTGCGTCAACTGCTATTACTCAATTGAGTAACTATAAATTAAAATGGAATTGCCTTGGAATTGAATTTCGGCACAGTTTCAGAACTTTTTTATGGTTGGCTTTGTTTGTACTATACAAAAAAAAATTGGTCGGTGGTTCGTTTGTTTGTTATTTTCTTTTAAATAAATTGCTTCTACTTTTTTTCTTGTCGCATGTTGCAGGGTAGGTAGAGGGAGCCTAATGTTAAGACACTCCGCTCTCCATACAAAATTACTTCTATGCTTCTTTATTTTTAGTTTCATACAAATTCGTATAAAAATATACTATTTTATAAAGTTAGAATTGAGACCATCTCTGTGGGAGATTTTTACAAATTTCCGCTATCGAAAGATAATTACTAAGAATTGTCGTCTTGCAAGAGAGGATGCTAACAACATAAATAAATTGTAACAAGCGTATAAAAATTTCGACGTAGCTTGATGAGAATGTATGGCTTACATCTTAAAAATGTAATAAATATATATATTTATTTAAATTTATCTTTTCACTTGAGTTCCGTCACTTGACATACAATGCCTCCAAAATTCAGCGGAAAATGGAGAACGGAGTGTATGGGATACAGCGTTAAGCTGATTTTTTTAATAATATAAAGAAACAAGATTTGTATGTATGTATGTGTCTTTGTATGTAGTGGATGAATATAAGAACTATGGAACTGATTTTGAAAATTCTTTTACTATTAAAATGCTACATTATCACTGAGTATCATAGACTATACGAAATTTGTGCCTCTAGATTAGGATTTTCATTAAAAGACCCGATAACACTTAACCTAATCAAGGATCAATGTTGGCCCTTTAGATCTTAAGCTATTAAACTTCGTTATAAGATCAAAGAGGTAAATATACGTATTTAACAAAATAATTCATATACAATTTGTATATGTAGATAGATTTGCGCCAGTCGTGGCGCAGCGGCACAAAGTATGAATGTAAAACCGACTGGTTGTGGGTTCGATCCTCACTCCAGGAGATGAAATATTTACTTAAATTTATATTTCCATTTCTTCGCTCTGGTATCAAGGCAAAGCGTGGCGTTGAGTTCTGCCACTTAACACGCAATGCCTCCAGAATTCGGCAGAAAGTGGGGAACGGAGTGTCTTACACTAGGTTCCCTCTGCCAACCCTGTTATGTGCGGGATACAGCGTGAAGCTGATTTATTATAGATAGATTTTTTCTTAGCTTTACGCTTGTATCCTGTACATATTATGGTAGGCACAAAGAACAAAGATAGTGGCAGTGCTAAAAGTAAGTGCTAAGACACTCGTGGCGAGGCCAGTCCTGGCGTAGCGTTTACAGGCACACTTGATTCGATCCCCACTCGAGGAAATAAGTATTTTTGTAAATTTATATTTCTATTTCGGTCTAGTGTCGAGACAAAGCGCGGCGTTGATTTCTGCCACATACATTAACACTGGGTTCCCACTGTGTGCGTGGTACAGCGTGAAGTTGTTAAGACACTCTTTGCTCCAGGCACGCCGCTCGAAAATTTCAAGATATTGTGTGTTGAGTGGTGTTGTTAGTAGACCGAAGCAATGAAAATAGACCATTCTCAAGTGGACATCGAACCAACTACCGTCGCATTTATAGCCATACGCTACGTCTCGATGGCCTAAAAAAATTGAAATCGCTTAATAAACTGACTTGTTCATAAATAAAATATACAAGAATATCGTTAGAAGAATCGATTAAAAGATTGGAAAGGAAAAGGGAAAGGAAAGACTGAATTAGACATTGAGTTTGATATTATTATACTTACAGAATGCTGGCTCTCTAAGGTACATGAACTCCCTATATTATTGAACTTTAAAAGTTTTTCTACAGCACGAAACGTAAATAAAAATGACGGTGTTGCAATGTACATAAGAAAATCAAAATACCAACGAAATAACATGCCTCATTGCATGTTTAAAAGATACAAATATCATTGGCGCTTATAGGCCACCAGAATTTATTCAGTTAGATAAATTTATACAGTCACTAGAATCTATTTTAAATGATTTTAAACAAAGTAATTTAATATTAATGGGTGACCTCAACATTGATATTAAAGATGGATGTAATTCTTCTAAATGTGATAGTTATCTAGAACTACTAGCCATGCATGGTCT
>JAATLQ010036781.1:26256-43003 GCA_013421005.1 Heliconius erato x Heliconius himera | reverse complement strand
AACACATAATAATAATATACAAATCCCTTTGTGAATGTATTTTGACTTATTGTATAAGTGCATGGGGGGGAGCTGCCAAATCAATTATTGTTACCTTAGAACGAGCACAGCGCACTGTACTTAAAGTGGCTATGGGCTTATCATTTCGTCATCCAACGGTCTTAGTCTACAATAAGTCTAAAACATTGAACGTCCGACAATTATTTATAAGTAAATGTATTTTAAGATACCATTGCACTACTGTTACCAAAACCCCAACAGCACCCAAAAGATTAAACAAATATGAATTCCCTAGGGTAAAATCTACTTTGGCACGTTGTAGTTATGAATTTATAGCCCCAATATTATATAGTGTGGCTGACAAAATTTTATCTATAAAAACATGCAATAAATACACTGCCAAGATGAAAATTATAGAATGGCTAAAGACACTAGATTACACGAACACTGAAGATTTGATGATGATACAAAAATAGAACAGAAAATATATATTATATAGTATTTGACACACACATGCACACACAAACACGCACACACACATACACACACACACGCATACTCACACACAACACACACACACACACACAAATCACACACCTTTACTTATTATATTCTTAGTTTTTATTTAATTATTATTATCCTATATATTTTTTTTTTTGGCTCGCGACAATAATATAAGCTTATGTTTAAAACAGGGAAGTCACTAGCTTCTAAAACACAGTTTATGCTTATTTAGGAGTTAGTAGCCCATAAAATGTATAATTATGAATGTTGTCAATAAAAATACTTTTTATTTTTTTTTTTTATTTTTATTTTAGTGTTCTAAAAAAAAACAAAAAAACGTATTAATTATTGTATTTAATACTGTTTCTTTTTAAGTAAAATCTGAGGCCAGTCGTGGCGCAGGCACACAAATTCGAATCGACTGGTTGTGGATTCGATCCTCACTCCAGGAAATAAAATATTTATTTACATTTATATTTTCACATCTTCGCTCTGGTGTCGAGGCAAAGCGCGGCGTCAAGTTCCGCCACTCAACAAGCAATGTCTCCAGACCTCTGCAGTAAGTGGGCAGCTGAGTGTTTTAACACAAGGTTCCCTCTGCTTACCCTGCTGTGTGCAGGATGCAGCGTGAAGATGATTTTTTATACTAAAATCTAGTAATTTTTACTTTTGCTCTTTCACAATTTTTGTAAATCATTAAGTTTATTTCGATGTCTATAATCATTAGTAAGTATTACAACTATATTTTCAAACTCAATATATTACTAAACAATATGAAATAATAGTTTGTCTTTATACATAAAGGATATCGCGAGTCCCATTTCTAAGCAAAAAAGCTTCCGTTTCCCTAGAAGTCTCAATACGTAAGTACCTACATATAAACATGTACAATGTATATATAAACGTGGCAAACAAAGGCTAAAATGAAATCACCGAGTGATGCGATCGAACAACGCAAATCCTTCTGAGTCAGTTTCAGATGTGATTATACTCCCACGTCGCGTTGGTGAATCACGGACGGCTGTGTGGAGCTTCATTGCTGTGAAATATTTTTGGGTATGAGTTTATAAGAGTTCCAGCTTGTGGGTTCGATTCCTTTTCGAGAAAATGAAATATTTAATATTAACCTCTAGTAACGAGGCCAAACGCGGCATTGGGTTCCGCCACTTAACACCTAATGCCTCTAGAATTCGGCGGAAAATGGGGAACGAAAGTGGTTTAATGGGACCAGAGTCGCTTAACTTTAAGCCTCCCTTTTCTTACCTCGCTATGTATAGCTTGCTATATATGAGAATACAACGTGAAGTAAAAAAATCTTCGTCTATGTATGTGTACGAAGTACCTATGAGTACTTTTAGATGAGTTTCCTTGGTTCTTTTTGTGGAAAAGAATTTTTTCACTCCCTTTCACACATATAGCAGTAGAAATCTAGTGTTAAGACTCTTCGTTTCTCCCATTCTGGCTTAATGTAAAGTAAAATAGCGGAGCTTAACGCCGCGCTTTATCTACTACACATTAATGATGATGATGCTCATATACCTATATTTACCAGAAATGTACAGTGTACTTTGCATTATCATGCTTTTGAAGTAGGCATTTATTCGATTGGAAATCTCCATACTATATATACAACCCCGTTAGAATGTTACAATTTTAAATTTTCTGCCGAGTAGGTTTTGAGCTCAAAAACGTTTTAAACATCAATGTTAAAAAGAAAACTTCCGTAAAATCATCCCCAATGTATTTTTCTTCTCTTTATGGTAGTTTTTTTCTTTGTTTACCATTAAGTTAAAAAACTGATCTTTACTTAATATTATAAAACTGAAGAGTTTGTTTGGTTGAACGCGCTAATCTCAGGAACTGACAGTTCGAATTAAAAAATTCTTTCATTTTCATTAGACGCGGGCGAAGCCGCAAGTAAAAGTTTTACATATATGAATAACTAACGTAATTATATAACTTACCCATACCACTATAAAGGGCTATAGGTTTCACAACCTACGTACAAAAAGAGAAATAACATTTTAAAAAGCCCTCAGCTACAAAACCATGACACCATATAACACAATTATTTATTAGACTCGCCGCAGAGTGTTCAATTAGAAACACGCGAAGTGGCGACGTGGGGCCGTTACGTCGATATACTTTAATAATAGAATTACTGCTTAATGTCGAGAAAACGGGTTAATGTTTATATTTTTATGTATATTATATAATATATATAAAATGTAATATGTTGTTATGTCTGTATAGCAGTCTTAAAATTTGGACGAAAGGTGAACAACGAAGTGTCTTAACACTCCTCAGTTTTTCGCTGCCTACATTGCAGAACAGACGTGCTGGAAAATATTTATATATATTTACTCTTTTTAGCTCTTCGCTATTGTATACCGCTTATAGCAAGATTGTCAGAAAAAACCTAGAGTCAAGACACTCCGTTCCCAGCTTTCCCCTTGTTCAAATTCGAGACATAGCGTGTTCTCTTGCCTAATCTAACGCAGGGAAATAAAAATAATTAATTACGAGTGGGGATCGAGCCTACAACCACCGCGGGTACTATCAGATATTTGAGACCCCTGCACCACGATGACTTCAAACTAAATAAGAAACTCAGTTACATACAGAATATTTTCCACTCACAGATAAACGTGTCTTCGACCCCGTGGTCAAAGGAAAAAGTTTTGAATACGTATGAAAAAAAAATCAGCTACACGCTGTATCCCGCATACAGCAACCGCTTTCTGCCGGATTCTGGAGGCATTGCGTGTTGAGTGGCAGAACTCAACGCCGCACTTTGCCTCGACACCACAGCGAAGAAATGGAAATATAAATTTAAGTAAAAATTTCATCTCCTCGAGTGGGGATCGGACCCACAACCAGTCGGTTTTACACTTACACTTCGTGAAAACCTGAATTTGGTAATCTGTCAGTTATCTATCCTTATGAAATGGGTAACACGAAGAGCCATTCATAAAAAGGTTGTCATAATTATTCATCTCAACAATCTAGATTTCTGGAAGCATTGTGTGTTGAGTGGCGGAACTCAACACCGCGGTTTCCCCTCGACACCAGAGCGAAGAAATAAAAATATAAATAATATCGTCACCTTTTAATCATTGAATACCAAGTACAATTTTAGACGGTAATTCATTTAGCACGTTTGTAAGTTAATGGTGCTAAAGTAACATTATCTTCATCTATATTTATGTTTTCCTTGTTCTGAGATTTAAGTTTGTTTTCGTTTTTTAAAATTAACATTTATTAATTTAAATAGACATATTAATTAAAAATTGTCAATAAATTCAAATTGAAATAATTTTATTCAAAATAAGAAGGTAGTTGTTTCATTTTTTAAACTTCAAATAATTTACCACCAGTTCACTAAAGTTAATGCCTCACACCTGAAAAGAACCGGCGCAACAAACAAGACTGGGACCGGGAATAATATTATATTATACGGAAAAATTGTCGAAACTAGTTCGAAGTTGCACTGTCAATGTTACCCGAAGAATCAGTTACCCAGATTTACTGTAGTGCCTGAAATTAGCACGTTTAAGGCAAAAAATTAAGATGGTTTTAAAAGTACATGCATTCATTATAAAGTAAGCATTTTGCTCAATCAAAAACGATTGAGTAATTTACAAGAAACTAACAAAACTCAACACGGTAAGGTAAATTTTGTCTAAGGTGACAGCATCCTCGATAGTATAGTGGGAATTATCTTCGCCTGTCACGCTTCCCCGACGGGGAGTCTTCGGGAGTCTTAGTTGCGCCTAGAGATTCGATTCCCCGCCGGGGAGTTTTTATATTCTCATTTTCATAGATAGTTGTATTATAAACTTGTCGCTTTTTAAATATATTTTTTTTACTGCAAACGTACATTTTAAAACAAATGCAAAGAGAAGGAGGAAATAAAAATATTAAATACTAGAGGGCGCGCGCGGCTTCGCCCGCTTATTAGGAGTGAATTCTAAAAAACGAGTGAATTCTAAAACGTGTTCAATAAAATATTTTTAACAGTCTGAATTTAAATTTTTATAAAAATCGGTGGCAATTTAAAGATTTTCCATATAAACTTTCAACCCCTTATTTGAACCCTTAGGTGGTGAATTCTTAAAAACCATGAAACACGTGCTCAATGAAATATTTTTAAGAGTCTGAATTTCAAATTTTATAAAAATCGGTACAGATTATTTTTTTTTCCATACAAACTTTCAACCCATATTTCATCCCTTTAGGGTTAAAATTTTTCAAATTCCCTTCTTAGTGGATGTCCAGAATATGAAAATAAACATCTGCCCAAATTTCACGTTTCTACCATCAGCGATTACGGCTCTGCGTGCGTCTTACCTCAGTCAGTCAGCACAAGTCCTTTTATATAAATAGATTTACCATTTCCCCGAGTGGAAATCGAACCCATGAGCGTCGTGTTGTATCGCACTTTTGTGCCACGAATCGAATGGCCTTAAACGAAACGACTAAAAATAACATCTCGTTTTTTCCTATCCCTCTTGTTATTGCGGGACACTTTTTTTTAGCCCTTTGATCTTTTGCCAAAGCTACATACATGGCTGTGCGTTTTCTTTCTATATTTTACTAACGAAGAAAGAAACTATCAATACAGTATTTCTAAAATGACTAAAACGTCTAGACATATTTTCCAGGAGCGACCTTGGTGACTTTAGCTTTGACTTGATTCTTTTGTTCGAAAGTGTTTTCTTGAAGATTCCAGATATATATTTTTGTTAATAAATAAATCAATGTAGTCAATAAAAAAGGACATTATTTCACTACAATAATAATACAAAATGAGTTCTATAAATTTAAAATATAAGTGACCTCTTACAGACACCCTTTCTTCATAAAAACCTATAATAAGAGACTATTGCTTGGCGGATAAAGATGCATAAATACATATTTGTTTTTAATAAAGAATGTAGATAAAAGATTATTTAAAATATAAAAATCAGCTTCACACAGTATCTTGCACACAGCAGGGTAGGCAGAGGGAACTTAGTGTAAGACGCTCCGTTCCCCACTTTCTGCCGAATTCTGGAGGCATTGCGTGTTAAGTGGCAGAACTCAACGCCGCGCTTTGCCTCGACACCAGAGCGAAGAAATGGAAATATAAATTTAAGTAAATATTTCATCTCTTCGAGTGGGGATCGAACCCACAACCAGTCGGTTTTACAGTCAGACTTTGTGCCGCTGCGCCACGACTGGCCTCAAAAACAAATATAAATATATTTATAAGATCTTTTGTCTATATGTTAATCAGCCATTCCAATAATATAATAGTCATGGTTCTAAACCAACGGACGCCCACTCACGCCGACGCGTAACCTTTGATAATACCCCGCTATTTTTAATTATTCCATGTATTTTGTTAACGTATTTCTATACAAAAATGCTTTTAATAATAAGTAAATAATTTGAGTTTTATTAGAGATAGAAGTAGGTGTTTTTTTTTTAATGTTTTATATACTAAACTTGTATTTGTAGATAATCTTGTTGAGAATATTTACATTATTATTTAATCAATATCAACGCTTGGCACGCCACAAACTAAGAACTGAAAATCAGCTTCACGCTGTAGCCCGCACACAGCAGTGTAGGCAGAGAGAATCTAGTATTAGGACACTCCGTTCACCACTTTTCACCGAATTCTGGAGGCACTGCGTGTTGAGAGGCGGAACTACAATATCGCGCTTTGCCTTGACACCAGAGCGAAAAAATTTTAAATAAATATGTCATTTCCTCTAGTGGGGATCGAACCCACAACCAGTCGAGTTCATTCACACTTTGTACTACGCCACGTCTAGCCTCAACTAAGAACTAATCAATTTCAAGTATGGAAAAATATTTTGCTTCCCTGGTCTTATTGTTAGGTAAACCACATTGTGAGTTAGGTTATCCAACACAACTCTGGATAGAGAAAGAACAGTCTATAAATTCTGGTTGTTCTGCAATATGTTCGGAATAAATAACAAATAACAAAAAATTTAAATGGACAAAAAAGAACTCGAAGACATTAAACTAAAAAGATTTTATACAAAAATAAATAAATCAGCTTCACGCTGTATCCCGCACTCAATCCTCGACACCAGAGCGAAGAAATGAAAATATAAATTTAAGTAAATATTTCATCTCTTCGAGTGGGGATCGAACCCACAACCAGTCGGTTTCACAGTCACACCTCGTGCCGCTGCGCCACGACTGGATTTTATAGGCCCAACAGTTTTTTACGATTAGGGTTTCCGGATTCCTTTCATTAATCACTTGATTTTTTAGCATTTTTAAGCCTTTAGCCCTTTCCCTTGGTGATACGTGGTGAGGTTTCATTCAAATTAAAGTGAGAATCATTATTCTATTACAACGTTACAGAGAAACAAACGTACATACAAATATTATATTTAAAATAAACACATTACCTTCGTTTGCGCTGTTGGGTAATGTAATAATATAATATTTTTGTGATGAAGAAATAAATAATCAATAAAACATTCATAGTTATGAGAAAAATGTGAACGTAATATATTATTTAAACATTATTCATAATTACCTTCTTCCTGCGCAAGCGCAGACCAATATCTGAGTAATTGTAGAAAAGTTAATAAATATATAGTAAAAATAATAATATTGAAATGTTTTTTACGCAATATAAGAAAATTAAATTAGATTTTAAAGCAAGTTGAGTTTCAAACATGTCAATTTTCGAAATCAGGTGGAAAGAACAGAACGGAGTCTTTTTAAACCAAGTTCTTTCTGTCTGCTATGCGGGACTAAGTGAAGCTGAAAAAAAAATGTGTCATACTTATTTAGAAAACGTATAATAATTTGAACGTTACGTTACGGAGCGGGATTTGAACCCGCGCCTTTTGGAAACCGTCCAAGAGGTGGTTTTAATACATTAAAAATATAAATAAGTCACTTTTTAACATTATAGTTTCACTGTAAACGCGACAGGTTGTCTTTGGTTGTTGAAAGGTTACGTTTCGTAAGGAGGCAAAACGCGACGTTGAGTTTCGCTACTCAACACGCAATGCCTCCAGAATTCAATGGAAATGGAGAACAGAAGTGTCTTAAAGGAAAGGGAGTGTTTTAACACTTGGTTTTCCCTACCTACCCTGCTGTGTGCGGGGGATACAGTAGGATCCAAAAAAAATGAACTAGATATAACTGTTTTTGTACAATTTATAAATTCTATGTAAGAACTGAAAATCCAATAATTTCTTCACATAAACTGATCGACGTCAAATTTAGATACACAATTCCGTTCCAAAAATCCCATTTTTTTCCATTCCCCAATTTTGAAAAATCGTATCTTAATGAATACTCCCCTAAAAACTCCCTAAACTATATACATGCGACAATGCAAAATTTCATCTTTCCAAGTTTCCTCGACACGTTCTCTATAGGTCACTCAGTAACGGAAGAGTTGTATATATTATAGATAGATAGATAGATAGATGTGCACGAACATCACGCCACTACAAAATGGCCGACCTCGCGTTGCGTCGCCGGAAACCCGCCGCGGCGTGTCGGCGCTCGGCACTCTGCGCGCGCGCAGTATGTCGACACTGTACTCTTTTGAAACTTTATCAAATGAAAAGTTGGTTTTAATTATTATATAGAATATAATATAATATATTTTTACTTTTAAAATTTAACTATGTGTCTATTTATTGAAAGAAAATAAGTTTTTATAATTTTTTGTATGTTTTTTTTTTGTATTGTAATATGTTGTCCTTAAAGGATTATTGATAATGTTTCCTTATATCAATTATTATGAATCTTCTGTCGCGTTTTGCTATATATGCAGAAAGTGACTACTGTACATTTACAACGTTCTCCTTTTTACCCGTGAATACAGAGAGCTTGTTGAACCCAGCACTACATTCCAGGATGTTTTGTAGATCGTCGTGGTGCAGCGATGTAGTTTGACTGGCTGTATACGCGATGGTTGTGAATTCGATTGTCAACCGGCGAATTATTAAACTTATATTTTCATGTCTTCGCACTGGTGAAAATGCGGCAGTGGTGTATTTTGTATATGATGTATTAGATTATAATAATTTATTATAGCTAACGGTAATAAAATAAATTCCTGTAATTTTAGATCTTTTATACGTAATAGTATTACTTCAGTAATGATAAAAAATATGCAATTTGCATTTTTTCTTAAAAAGTAAAAAAATATATATAATTTCTAGATTCTTGATTTTTTTTATCAAAATTAAGAGACGATCATTATGTATAACAGTGATCTTTCCTACAAACATTTATAATTTGGACATTAAATTCTCTGTACACCAGAGCGAAGACATGAAAATATAAGTTTAAATAAATATTTCATTTCCTCGAGTGGGGATCGAACCCACAACCAGTCGCGTTTACAGTCCCACTTTGTGCCCCTGCGCCACGACTGGTCTCATATAATAAACGGTTTTAAAATAATTTATCTGTAATACTAGTGTGGAAATAACATTTTAAAAATGTTGAAAGAATTTATCCTGTATAACATAATATCTTAGACAAAATTGTAAAATGATCGAAACGAATTCAACAAAACGATCAAATAAAAAAAATAAATTAGCTTTCTAATTTTAATTTATTTTAGAATTCTATAAAATTACCGTGTATATTATACTAGAGATCGTCAGAAACTATATACACGCTACACCCTACACTTAGCAGGGTACGCAAAGGGAACCTGGGAACATAGTGTAGCAATAATTAGCATTATTACATTAGAAATAATAAAAAAATATTTATTTAAACGTATTTTGTATGACCATTTCCAGCTTGGCAAGCGTACAGTAGCGTACAGTGTCGTTGTATACATCACGCAACATTGAATTAGCCCCAAGACGGCCGTTACTCGACCTCGCGCGTTTCCCGGAAGCCACGTCGGCTTTCGACGCGAGCGCACCGCGCCGGCAGCTCTGTTATACCTACATAGTACATACTATGTATATCTATACTATAGTGGGTCTGTATTTATGTAATTAAATTGTTTTTTTTTGTATTGCGCGGCGTTAATAGAGTGTCTTGACACTAGACTTTCTTTGTGTAGGTAGTTGTTTGTACGATGTTCTGCTATATACGGGTGATAGTTAAAATATTCTTACTGCGAAGTTACTTACAAATACTAGGAACTTGAAATTTGAAATTTGGCACGTAGGGTGTGTGTGTGTAAAACCAGGATTTTCCATTTTAAAGTAACTTTACTTAAGAAAAAAAATATTTTAAACTTTAATATTCGAAAAAGTCAAACTACAACTAGGTATTAACCGTCAGGTTTAGTGACAAGCACTTGTGACGTCACTACGTCATGATGACCTCAACTATTTTGAACCGCTAGGTAAATAGCCCATCATAAATCCCATTTACAATATAAGTAGTAATTACTATTAATAGTTTTTATTTATAAGTGGTCCAGTTATTTTAATTCTTAAAACAATTTGATTTTAATCTGAAATTGACCAATATATTAAGTGTGGAAATTAGCCAATAAAAACGCAAACGCCGAATAAAAAGATCATAAAAAGCTTTTTCTCAGAAAATATGTGAAATTTTAATTTGTAGGGTTCTGTACTCAAAAGGGTAAAACCGGACCATATTACTAAGGTTCCGCTGTCCGTCCGCCCGTCTGTCCAACTGTCACAACGTCTTATCTCATAAAATGCGATAGGTAGTTGAAATTCTTACAGATGATGTACTTTAATTGCCGCTATAACAAAAATTATTAAAAAAAATAATAAAGTAAATGCGCTTGAAAATTCATATGGAACATGAGGAACAGAGTGTCTTAACACTAGGTTTCCTCTGCCTACCCTGCAGTATACACGCTGCAGTATATGAAAATAAACAATAAAAACCACTTACTATATTTTTTTAAATAAAATAAATATTTAAGGGATCTCTTATACAATAAAATTAGATTTTTGCTAGATTTGATTCCCATTCGCGGAAATTTAATTTCTATTTAAAAATTTCATTATATTTCTCGGAGTGTGTCGCCTACCGCGCTGTGTGCAGGATACAAGGTACAGCTAGTTGATTTATTCAACTCAACTACATTAACTATTATATCAACTATCACGCTGTATCCCACATATACCTAGCAGAGTCAGCAGAGTATCAAGTGCTAAGATACTACGTTCCCCAGTTTCCGCTCAATTTTCGAGATATTGTGTATTAATAGCAAAACTCACTTTGTCTTTTACCAGAGCGAGGAAATTAAAAAATTATTCTAGCGAACAGGAATCGAACCCTTAACCTTTGCATTTGCAAAAAAACGTCAAGAAAAAAAATTAACTATCAAGCAACAAAAATCAAGCTATCCGACCACTACTTGCATAAGAAACAATCATAAGACGGGTATTTGAGCGAGATGTAGCGGTACAATATATCATTGTTGTAGTTCCCTTTCTTATCTATTCTACTTTATACAATTCAAGACTAGTTAGTTATAGTTGTAGTTGTAAACTGAGTTTGTTTGTTCGATCGTTTTCACAGTTGATTGCTCCACTGTGGTGCAGTGGATTGTGGTAGGTGCATATACGTGTGAATAATATATAAATAAAACATAATATATAAATATACGAGGTGACTATATTTCATATAGTGGCCGTCGTGGTGTCATGAGTGTAAAGACAACGGTTGTGGGTTGATTCCCAATAGAGGGAATAAGGTATTTCATATTTTCATTTTTTCACTAGCAAGGCGAAGCGCGGAGTTAAGTTTTCCCACTCAACACGCAATGTCTCCAGAATTTCGCAGAAAGTGAGAAACGGAAGTGTTCTAATGGGAACAGACTGTCTTAACACTAAGTATCCTCTGTCTATCCTGTTTTGTGCGGGATACAGCGTGAAACGAAAAAAAAAAAATATTAGACATTTAATATCGTAATAAAATATATTTCACAATGATAAATTATTACTAAGTTATATCGTAATAAAAACAAGTATCACAGAACATTTTGAAAGTTCAGTGGAAATATACAAGCAACAAGCACGCCAAGTAGCACATGCCAATTTTATTAACCTATTCACTCACGTTCTCTTGAAAAACATTTTTAAAACTTCGCTGAAGCAGCTAGAGATTTATTCATTTATATACTGTACATGAAATTTACATAATAAAAAAGTTACATTATTAAATGAATGAGGCCGGTCGTGGCGCAGCGGCACGAGGTGTGACTGTAAAACCGACTGGTTGTGGGTTCGATCCCCACTCGAGGAGATGAAATATTTACTTAAAATTTATATTTCCATTTCTTCGCTCTGGTGTCGAGGTTAAGCGCGGCGTTGAGTTCTGCCACTCAACACGCAATGCCTCCAGAATTCGGCAGAAAGTGGGGAACGGAGTGTCTTAACACTAGGTTCCCTCTGCCTACCCTGCTGTGTGCGGGATACAGCGTGAAGCTGATGTAATTTATTTTTTTATTTACATTATTAAAGTATCAAATATACAAGAGGTAACTTTTAGGGTAATCATGAAAAATATTTACTTTTATTGTATTTTTAGCTTCACTTTGTGTCCCGCAACAGAATAGGCGTTGAGTTCCGCTTTGCACTAAAAAGAGTTAAGCTACTGTTTTAAACGTGATCATAATGCTAATCTATCAATACTTTAATATTTTGTATCATTTTCTCGTGTTTAACGTTTAAAAATGGACAAAATATTCTAATAATTAAATAAGAATAACGTAAAAAATTTGAGAGAAAGTTACAAACAGGATCTATTTAATAATATCTAACATACCTTCAATCTTTTGTATACATATAAACAAAAAAAAGCTGACAATTCAAACCCATTGTGTAATTTCTACCTGCGTACAGCTGAGCTATAGGGTGGAAAGGGGAACGGCTGGCTGTGGGGATGCAACAAAAGTTACGAAAGGAAACATTCTATGCATTAAAGTAATAATACTTAGTTTGTCATTGGGATTGCACTTTTGGTTTATATTACCTAAGTTTTTTATTTAGAAAACGTATAAAAATTTAAACGTAGTAGGATTTGAACCCGCGCCTCTTGGAAACCGTTCGAGGATTTGGACTTGGACGGTTTCAAAGTTAAGTTAAGTTTGACTTGGACGGTTTCCAAGAGGCGCGGGTTCAAATTCTGCTACGTTCATATTTTTCTTTCCTAATTGTGAAATGACTCACTAAAATGTCAAAAGTAACTTATATATAATAAGTTATTTAACCGACAATAAAATTTAACATTTAAATTAGAAGTAATTAAATATTAATGTATAATAAGTTCCCTCATTCTATAAAACTAAATTAAATAAAAGGAACACAACTTACGCTTTCTACGAGAAGTATAAAAAGAGAACTTAGTTTCAAGACAGCATCTTGAGTTGCAGAACTGAGCGCAATTTGACTTACCAGAGCAAGAATGAAAATAATTTATTTCCCAATGTGGGAATCAAAGCCACAACCATTGCCTTTATAGTCACACCCTATCCCATTACACCACGACGGACTCAACGGCCGTGCTATTTTTTTTCGAATGCCATACCTTCTACAAATATTTAAAAAAAAAATTCTGCTCTGTCGAGATATGCACACCGTTAAGTCCCGCCATGCAATAAATAACATGTCGAATTCAGTCAGAGAGCAAAGTGTCTTGACACTAGGTTATCTCTACCCTGTTATATGCACGATAAATGGTGAAAAAACAAAATACAAAATGACAAAATGACACCAGTAGCTACTATAAATATGTTTTTTTTTTAAAAATTCGAACCTTCTAACATCGTCGCTATTACATATATTTTTAATTAGGTAATTCATAACATCTCTGCAAGAATTTCTTCATCTTTTATAGTATGTAGGTAAACTTTGTAGTAAAGTAATTTTCGCAAGGCACGCAGCCAATATAAATTCCTTTCAAATGGAGAATGCTTGTATGAGTTTTGTGTATGTAGAGTTTGAAAATTTAAACTTTTTGTTACATTTACATATTTAAATAGAAATTGCGTGTGATTTTTATGAGGCGGTCGTGGCGCAGTGGCACAAGTGTACAACGGTAAACGCGACGGTTGTGGGTTTAGTGTCTTAACACTAGGTTTTCATGTTATTAGCTTACCGTGCTATGCGTGCTCCACTCTGTAGAAACTAAAACAAAACTACTTGAACTATTAGTAGCGTATAGACTATAAAATAAATCTGCTTCACACTGTATCTCGCACAGAATAGGGTAAGCAGAGGAAACCTAGTGTTAAGAGACTTCATTGCGTGTTGAGTGGCGGAACTCTGACGCGCTTTGCCCTGACACCAGAGCGAAGACATGGAAATATAAATTTAAGTAAATATTTCATATCCTCGAGTGGAGATCAACCCACAAGCAGTCACGTTTACAGTCACACTATGCTCCTGCGCCACAACTGACCTCTTTAAGTACTAAAAATAAAAAATATTTTTTCAATTCCTAAGAAAGATCTAGTTCTTTTTTCGCCATTTAAAAAAATAAAAATTATATATTTATTAGATTTTGTTGGGTACTTACATATATAGACGACGTAATTTATGTCTTTTACGTTTTGTTAGAAAGAGAATAAATACCGAATGAATAATACTTCAACAAATTAAGTATTTCCTATTTTAGAAATATTAAATGTGGGCCAAATCTACGTTATGAAAAAAATATTTCTTCATGTTTTAACGTGACTTTCCTCCATTATCATCTACACTCGAAAACAAAGGTTTTCCCCTGCTTCTCTTACCACTCACTTCTGCTTCTTAAATCTTCTTTACCATTGTTTCACATTCCTTCTCGACGTACCTTGACGTGACGTGCCTCTTGATTTGAGCTCACGAGCGTTCATAAAAAGCACAAAAACCCGCCCAAATGGCATGTACCTCTCCCTATGGTGGCAGAGGACATGTGTATGCTGAAGCTTTAGTGTTTAATCCTCCACTCTCTCCACACTTCACTAGTGCTAAGGTAAAAACCTATATTATAAACAAAAAAAATCTATAATCTAATATTTTACGTATTTCATGGAACGTTCTATATGAAATCTGATCTCACAAAAACCTCGTGTATTACAAAAGTAGTTATTAGCGACGTCCCAACTGCGACACAAAGGTGTCTCCCCTCACGCATCCTCGTTACGAAGTAGGGTACTTATTATATTAAATGATTGAAAAGTATATCACCATTCACAGGTGTGAGAACGTTTAAATATATATGTTTTATTATAGAATGTTATATTTTGCTAGTTTCTACCGGCGGCTTCGCCCGCGTAGTATGAAGGAACTCTCTGGTGAGAGTTGTCTGTGACGCGTGACGCATTCTATTCTTAATCCTCAATCTAATTTATTCTTGAGGCCAGTCGTGGCGCAGGGGCACAAGCGTGCGACTGTAAACGTGGCAGGTTGTGGATTCGATTTTCACTCAAGGAAATGAAATATTTTTTTTTTTTTATTTCCTCTCTCTGGCACACGCAACATACAACACCTCCAGAATTCGGAGGAAAGTAGGGAACGTAAGTGGTTTCCCTTGCCTACACTACTATGTGCGGAATACAACGAGAAGATAAAAATTAATTATTTAACAATCTTTTTTTCTATACAACACAAAAAGAATCTTCCAATTTGAACCTGTACTATCTGCGATTAGCGCGTTCTACCAAACAAATCTACTCTATACTAATATTAGTATAAATTATAAGAGATGCACACTATGAATGTGATAGTTGTGAGTTTGATTCCCACTCGTAAGAATGAATTATTTTTATTTGTCTGCTCTGGCAGGAAAAGTTATGGCGTTCAGTTCCGCACGCGACCCAACATGTCATGTCTCGAATTCTGACGAAATAAAGAGAATTTGACACCGGATTCTCTCTGCCTACTCTGTAATACGTCTATATAACTAAATATTATTACTTTGGTGTCCGTTTTCCGCCCAAAAGGACATTGCTTTTAGGATTTCAACTCAAACCAAAAAAAACATACACCTTTAGTAAACTATATTACGCTATAATTTTATATTAATGTTATAAAACTGCAAAATTTGTTTGGTTGAACGCTATAATCTCAAGAATTACAATTTCAATTTGTAGAAGAATTCTTTTTGTATTGGAAAGGAATTGAGGAAAGCTAAGAAAGAGACGAGAAGAAAATAATTGTTAGTTACTTCGAGTCTAGTCTTAGACAGGTATAAAGTAGAGATAAAACTAAAGTAAACTAACTTCACGCTTTATCCCTAGCGGGGTAGTCAGAGAAAACGGAGCGCCAATCGCTACGCTATACCTCTTTCGCCTCGTCCACTGACCTCCGGGGGGTCCTCGTGCTTTTTACGTGACCTTCCTCCAGTATCTTCGATATTGTGTTTTCGAAGATCAACCGAGGTCAAGTAAAGATATTTTAATATATTTAGTTCAATATAGATATTTCCTGTATCTTATACCCGCTTTTACCCGCTTAGTAAACAAGGGAACCACCTCACTTCACTTTCCGCCCAATTTTCAAAACATTGCACGCTAAGTGGCGGAAATCTACGCCGCGCAATGTTTACCAGTGTTGTTTGTATAGTGTTCCATAATTGTAATCATTGATTAAGGAGAGATCGAAAGTGAATATTCTTAATATACTTATACATGTGTGTTAATTGTACAGGTTTTTTTTTGTTCATACAACAAAGTGCACTCTAATAAATGACGAAGTGAGTGAAAAACCTATCGTTTGTCATAACGTGGACTAGAACGCACATTTTTTATACTGCAGTTGCTGTTAAATGAACTGGTATAGCGGCACAGCCTTGGACTCTAAGCGCGACGGTTGTTGGTTCTATTCCCTTTTATTATTCTCTTCTTCTTATTAGTATTTTGATCTATGTTAAGGACAGATTATGGTACTTATTGTATTTTCTGCAAAAATAGTTACTTACACTGTTAAGCTATTTAGATATAAAATTTAAAAAATATATATAAAAAAAAGTTATTTTAAAAAAAAAAGTTACTTAAAAAAAGTTACAAGAACAAGTGGATGAAGTGGTATACTTGGGAAGTATGTTCAGTAGAGATGGAAGATACGAGATGGATGTGGAAAGGCGTATTGCTGCCGGTAACAAAGTTAACGGAGCCTTAGCTGCATTGATGAGACGGCGAAACGTCAGCACAGCTGCGCGTTTGGCCGTACACAATGCAGTTTTGGTACCGACTCTGTTATACGGCAGCGAAACGTGGGTATTACAGAAGAAGAATGAAAGAAAGATGAATGCTGTG
>JAATLQ010036781.1:6680-26156 GCA_013421005.1 Heliconius erato x Heliconius himera | reverse complement strand
GAATTCCCTAGGGTAAAATCTACTTTGGCACGTCGTAGTTATGAATTTATAGTCCCAATATTGTATAGTGTGGCTGACAAAATTTTATCTATAAAAACATGCAATAAATACTCTGCCAAGATGAAAATTATAGAATGGCTAAAGACACTAGATTACACGAACACTGAAGATTTGATGATGATACAAAAATAGAACAGAAAATATATATTATATAGTATTTGACACACACATGCACACACAAACACACACACATACACACACACACGCATACTTACACACAACACACACACACACACAAATCACATATCTTTACTTATTATATTCTTAGTTTTTATTTCATTATTATTATCCTATATATATTTTTTTTTGCTCGCGACAATAATATAAGCTTATGTTTAAAACAGGGAAGTCACTAGCTTCTAAAACACAGTTTATGCTTATTTAGGAGTTAGTAGCCCATAAAACGTATAATTATGAATGTTGTCAATAAAAATACTTTTTATTTATTTATTTATGTATAAGAATTTCGACGCAGCTTGAATAGAACGTATGGCACAGCGGTCACAGTGCGACATTTTCCAAACAGTGCGGGTTTGAGTTCGTTGCGTTTAAATGTTTATACGTTTCTTTTCTTCTTTCTTTAATTGTTTTCCCTAAATTTCGTAATCTTTTTATTTCATTCTATAATAGAGGCAGGAGGTGGCGCAAAGGGCACAAGATTCTACATCATTTATTCAATGGAAAGATCGATGATAGTGTTCTGTTGAGTGGATTTAATATTAAAATACCTCAGAGATTCCCTCGCATCCCACGTCTGATCTTCAAGACGAAAAAAACTAAAACGAACCTTGGACATAACAGTCCAATTGATCGCGTCTTTCGTTCTTTTAATGAGTACTTAAAAGAAGATGTAACGTTAGACATTGGTTGCGACGGGCTCTTACTTTTCTTAAGAAAATGCAATCAAATATTTAATAGATTTAATAATTAATAACTAATTTTAAGTAATCATTGCTAAGTTACCTTTAATTTTATGTTTTTGTAATTTTTTTTTTATATAGCGAAATTTAATCTTATTATTGCGTTATTATTTGAATGATATGTTCTCCTATAATCAGTTCTATATAATAGTATAAGTATACTTATTTAGAAAACGTATAAAAATTTGAACGTAGCGGGACTCGAACCCGCGCCTCCTGGAAACCCTGGTCGGTTTCCAGGGGGCGCGGGTTCGAGTACCGCTACGTTCAAATTTCTATACGTTTTCTAAATAAATATTTTTTTTTCCTAAGTGTGGATAACAGTTTAAAAATGTTAAAAAATACTTTAAAAAAAATGTTTAAAAGTATAAGTATATCCTAAAAATATATGTAATGTAAATCAATATGAACATATTGATTTACATTCTGTCGAACATGTTCGACAGAATGAACAGTGTGCTGTTTCTTCACAGGCACAGAAAACATAGAAACAGTATTAGACACCCCATTCATTCAATCATTTTATCCACTTTTAGGTAAATTCAGGAGGCAGTGCACGTAGAGTGGCAGGACAAAAATGAAAACATTAAATGATATATTTAATGTTTTCATTTTTGTTCTGTCCTATCTCCCCCAAGTGGGAATTGAACCTACAATCTACCACTTTTACAGTCACACGTTTATGCTCCTGCGCCACGACTGGTATATATAAAAAAAGAATGATGTCATTATTATTAATATAATAACAGATTGCTACCCGATCTCAATATATTTTACCCATCTTAAAATATTGATACGAATTTTGGGCCACATGGTACTAGTAAGTGCCTTCTAGTATATAAGTTCAAGTTTGCAGCTGCGTCAGATCTGCATATTCCGATGCTGCATTTGCTTGCTACAGAACTTTCTAATATTACATAGATCTTGGTGCATACATTTGTATGAATTGCTGAATTCTGAATCGATTATTTTCAGTTTAGCGTACCTAAAATTACCCTATAAAAGTTATATCGTAGTTATAAGTAATTAGAATGGCATTTAAAATATTCTTATAAGTACTGATATCATCGTGGCGCAGCGATTCTGTGTGTGACAGCTAACGCAACGGTTGTTGGTTCGAATGCTCCCCGGATGAATGAATTATTTTAATTTTTGCGCTCTGATAATAAAACGAAGCGCGGCACGAAGGCAATGTCTCAAAAATTGGGCAGAAAGTTGGGAACGTACGTTTTAGTATCTTAACACTAGGTTCCCTCTGCCTGTTTATGAGAGATACAACATGAAATGCGCGTTTTTTTGCTATTTAAGGCTATTTGTTTTTTGGATTTTACCACAAATATATGGTTTGTAAAAATTGCCCTACACAGATACTAGCAACAATAAGTTGTGAGAAGCATATAAGAAATTCGCAGTAGCCCGATGAGAATGTATGGCTTAGTTGGTCACAGCGGTTGCTTGATTTCCAAGAGAAGCGGGTTCATATTGCGCTACCTGCAAATTTTTATATGGTTTCTAAAAAAGTATGGTTGACTCATTTAAGAAACTCTTGTTCCAAACAAGAGATTTCTACATCATTTTTACTTATTTAGAAAACGTATAAAAATTTGAACGTAGCGGGACATGAACCCGCGGATCATGGAAACCGACCAGGCCCGCTACGCTCCAATTTTTATACAATTTTTTATACGTTTTCTAAATAAGTATTTTTTTTTCCTAAGTGTGGAAAAAAGCTTTAAAAATGTTAAAAATATATCATTCTTTTTGTTTCTGTAAAAATATTGACAATGACCGGATAAAAATAAGTTTTGACAGTTAAGCAATCGTTTATTGTGAAAAGAATTGTATTTTTTTAAGATAATAATTTGGAAGTATACCTACCTACGCCTACGTTATTTTCAGCTTCGTCAATTAACAGGAACAGACATAACTTAGCGTCAAGACACTTTATCCTTCGCTTTCCTCGAAGTCAAGTCATTGCATATTAAATGACCGAACTCAATGTTACAAAAACGCAACATCAAAAATATCACATAAAGAAAATAAATATAATTGATTCCCCCGAGTGCGAATCAAACCTACATCCACCGCAGGTACAGCGACAGGGATAGTAAAATAATCAATAAAATAATAAACAAATCAAAATATTATTTATTCCATCTCCAAGCTACAATCATTAGACCTGAACATTTGGCTTTGTGTATTGCTTATATGATTTCTCCTAAAAACATATTTTATGGATAAAGATACTAAATTTATTACAATTATAACAATCAAACATGCAGTTATAATATAAAACACTTTCATGTCAAGTATTTCGCTTACCTTTATACCTTTATCTGGTACATTTAAATTCTGTGATACAATACTTTGCTTATCATGTAAAACGTCAATTGTTCTGTTTAATACTTTAGTTTGTTCCTCTAAATATTTATTGGTCAAAAATGTATAGTCACTACTTGATTTTAATATTGATGTCATTGATTTTAGACTATCCGTTATGTTACTACTCCGATTATTAGAGTCCTTTAAAATTTGTTCTTGTACATCGATAAATGTTTTAAGAAACGTATCCATTGGAATGTTTGATGTTTTCACAAATTCTGTTAAAATCATAGCATATTTAAGTATTTCCATTTTAATTTCGCTTATATTTTCAAACATTATTTTTGACATATTAAAATAATCACGCAACTCGTTCATGATTGTTATTAGCTCAGTGACGTTCTTGGTCGCATTTTTGTTTAATTCTTTCGAGTTCTGATTTTGACATGTAATTCCCTGAACGTTTTCGGTATTATATTCAAAATGTTTTGCTGTTATTTTAAGTGAGCCATCAGAAGTAGGCATTGTAAAAGTGTTGTCTTCACTTTTTATTTTTATTAAATCATTACACGGCAGCAAATTTCCACCTATGCTAAGAAGCTGAAGACTAGATGTTACAAAATAATTAAAATCTACATGAGTGATAATATTATCGTCAAGATACAAATCAGATAATCGGGGAGTGCTGTGCAAAAGTTTTACATCAAATATGTGTATTGCATTATTACTTAAGTTAAGGATATTAAGATTATCAAGCCCATCAAGTACTCCGAATTGTAACGACAATAAGTTATTGTTTTGTAAATTCAATGTATTAATCATTTTAGTAGATAAAAATGTTCCGGGTTGTATAAATGAAATTCTGTTAAAACTCAGATCAAGCCAATTAAGTGAGGCCATGTTACCTAAGGAACCTTTGTCCAACATCGTTATATTATTGAAGCTAAGGTCTAAATGCAGAGTGTCTTGAATATTAAAAACAAAAACTCTGTTTATATCACTTATGTTACAATATGACATGTGTAATATTTTAATTGAAATATTCAAAGCCTCTGCGAATATTATATTTCCTTTTACATTATTGAATGAAGTTTTCGACAACATTAAATTGTCTAGTACGTGTCCAGTCAGTTTTAAATCATAGTTATTGTTCAGATATAAAATTTGCAATTCCGATAAGGTTTGGAAGGCGTTTGAATTTACATCAATAATGTTATTGGAAAATAAATATAATTTTTTCAATGTGAATAGATTATGAAAGGTGCTGTTAGTGATATATTTTATCTTATTGTTATTTAAATATAATTCAGTAAGATCTGAGAGATGTGATGTGTTAACATGAAATTGTTCTAACATATTAAATGAGAGATCAATACCTTTTATACCACCGGAACCTTTAAACGATTCATATTCAATTGCTTCAATATTGTTGTGAGAGGAGTTTAATTTTATGAAGTTAACATCACATAGCGACTCATTTTCATATCGTACTATCTCAGAATAAGCCATGTCAAGCTCAATTAAGCTTCCCAATCCATTAAATGTATTTGCTTTTAAAGAATTAAGTACATTATCTTGTATGATTAAACGCTCCAATTTATTGAGTTCAGCAAATGTATTGGTTTCTATAACTATAATCTTATTTCCTGATAAATCTAGATTTTTTAAGGAAGACAAATTCTTGAACATGGCGTTCGTAATTTGTTTCAATTTATTGTTTTTCAAACTGTAATCTGTCAAACTTTTAAGGTGTGATGTATCAAATTGAATATTATTTAAGTTATTATATGATAAATCTAGATTTAAAAGTAACTCCAATGACTGAAATGACGTTTTAGCAATAGTATCAATATTATTTGTGCTTAAATTCAAATAAAGTAAAACACTACCAAGAGAGCTAAATGCATTCTCACCTAACGTGCTTAGTTTACCGCCACTTAAGTCTAAGCTAGCAACGTAAATTCCTTGAAACGAATCTTTTTCAATGACTCCATTAAGATCATTATTATATATTTCAAAATGCGAAATATTTTTATATAAAAATGAACCACGTTCTATATCTCCTATATTATTATTTGATAATAATAATTTCGACAATTGTTCATTGTTTACAAACAATTTCTTGTGAATAGACGTAATTTGATTGTAACTTAAATCTAATTCTTTTAAATTTGTGAGTGTCGCAAATGCATTATCTTCAATTTTTTTAATATAATTAGCAGAGATATTTAAATGTTCTATACTAACCAATTTTCTCAATTCTTGTTCTGCTAGTGTTGTTAAATAATTATGATCTAAAGCAAACTCTTTTAAATTTACAAATCTAGCTAATGTTTGTCCAATTTCTGTTAGTTTGTTGTTTGAAAGAAAGAACGTTTCTAAATAAGTCATTCCTTCAAACGTAAGTATATCAAATTTTAAAATTTTATTATGAGATAAATTCAAATATTTGAGACGACTAAACGCTACGAAACAATTGTCTGGAAGGTGTTCCAATGCGTTGTAGCTTAAATCAATCTTATTTACTAAAGTAATACTTATTTCAATTTCTACTTGTGGTACTTCAATAAGCGATATAGAATTATGTGAACAATTTAGTGTCTCAAGTAGTGAAATACGAGTTAATTCTTTAAAATTAATAGTTTCTAATTTATTATTCACAATATTAAGTTCTTTTAAATTTCTTAAATTATAAATTTGAATAGGCAACGAAACAAGGTTACCATTATTTATGATTAGTTTTACAATATTACTTGTCTTATCTTCAATACCAAGTAAAGGATCTTCTGACACGTTTATATCTACATCGTTAACATTTAAATTAAGCTGATAATTAGTACTGTATGTGTCTCTATTGTTATAATATTGTCGATAGTAGTAATCTGAAGAACTCTGTTGCTTTATACATGGCCACTTGCTATTTATCGAGTGTAAGTCTTCAGCTGTATTTGTACACATCACATCTGCACGGCACACATCAGTTTTAGGTAAATTAGATATTACACAACTTCCTTGTGTACTTAAAATGATTCCGTATAATAAAGTACACGTAAGGATGATTTTCCTAAAAAAAATAATTAAATTATTTCCATATTTATTTAACCCAAACAAGAAAAGGAACATTTTATTGCTTCTGAGTGCATTTTAATATGATATTAGAATGAATCGTTAAGTAATAATTTTACGTTGATATAAAAACACACTAAAAAGCTAAAGCTAAGCTTGAAACACTAAAAAGCTTCACACGTTATAAAATGGATATATGTATATCGGATCCTACTCCGTATACGATATGAATATATGGTTACAAGCTTTTACAAGAGTTTTTTTTAATATTTTATTAACCTTTAGTGAACTGATAGTAAATTGTTTGACGTTTAAAAAATTAAGCAAGTAACTTCTTATTTTAAATAAAATTATTTGACCTTGACTTTGACTTCGATTTTTAACTCCCCTAAATAGAAATCAAACCCGCAATAATAATTTTTCCAAAAAGACACTGTCCGACTGTGGCACGAATACCGTAAACTATAGTTCTTGATATATAAAGTAAGTTATATCTTGATATCTAACGTTATTTAAACATCATTTTTTTATATTTACATTACAACGGTTACGATTTTTAAATAAAATTTAAAAAAAACAGACACTTACATTTTCACTGTAAATATTTTTTACAAATAATTTTTAAAACTAATTTAATTCTTCGTTCTAAAATGTCCACTTCAATATAAGAACGAACAGTGACTATAGAACCATCATTGTTTTTACAATATACACATACATAATATCTGGATACGATAACATATTTTAAAATATAAGTATGAGTCAACTGTTATATGATATCAGTTAGAACTAAAAACGTACTAAGAGGCCGTGGCACAGGGGGTGTGACTGTAACGCCACGGTTGTGGGTTCGAGCCCCACTCGATAGAATTAATTATTATTTATTAATATTTTCATTTTTTTGCTCTGGCACCAATACAAAAGCCCGAAGTGGAGTTCTGCCACATAAATCGCAGTGTTTCGAAAATAAGGTAGAAAATGAGGAACGGAGTGCCTTAACACTAGGTTCCTTCTGCCTACCCAAACCCCCAACCCTTCGCGTTTGTGTGTATGAAAGACACACACTTAATACTGGATATTAATTATGGATATCAATTTATTTAGATTTTACGCTACTCCTGCGTAAATTAAGTTATATACGATATATACCTCCTCTCCGCTTTTTACTCATTTAATAACAATATTTAGCAAGTAGAACCCTATGCTTCGTTTTATCTTACAAAAACAACAACTGGCAATCATGGTGCAGTGGTCAAACTCCTGATTATAAACATTACGGTTGTGGGTTCGATTCGACTCTGATAACAAGACAAAGCGCGGCGTTATGTTCCACCATTCAAAACGTAACTCCTCACAAGTTGTGCGGGCAGTGGGAAAAGAATTCCCTAGCCTGTTGAATGGGGGGAGTTTAAAGGTATTTCTAAATCTTACCAAACTACAAAAAATCATTTCCTGTTTCGATATTATAGTGTAGGCAAATGTATGTACGTCTAGTTCACAACTATGGTGATATATTTTTGATGTGTCATATTTGGTATATTTTTTTTATTTTTAAAATAACCATTCCGTAAGATTAAATGGGTTGAAGTCCTGCCACATATATTTTTTTAAGCATTCGGAAACCTTCAATTTAATTTTTCTAATAAAATATTTAAATATTTGTAAAGTGGCGTGTGACTGTAAGCGCGACAAGTTGTGCCTAAAGAATTAAATGGAGAACGGAGGTGTGCTAATGGGAACGAAGTTTCTCAACAATAGATTGTCAGGTTCCTTTAGCCTACTCTCCTATGTGCATGATATAGCGTGAAGTTACAAAATAAAAATCATCCTATTTTTAACCGACTTCCGTAAGGAGGAGATTATCAGTTTGACTGTATTTTTTAATGTTGGTTACCTCAGAGCCCTTGACTGGGTAAACCTTTTTCGATGATTCTTTTATTATTTGAATTTCTTTTCTCTCTGGTGCTTCTATGAGAAAATTATCCTTGAAATTGCATTAAGTATCTACGCAACAAATGGACGAATTACTCAATATCACGCCAATCGATTTCGATGATTCTTTGGAAAGGTGACACTTCAAGGGTAGTTTGATGAGAGTTTGATTAGGTGCTTATTATGGGATTCGTTTAAATTCGTTTTTTTTTTGTTAAAAATTATAATTATTAGCAAGACGCATTTCGGACATTATTAGGTTTATTAGGAAAAAGAAAAAAAATGGATAAGGGTGAGTCGGGCTCGCCCACCGAGAGTTTTGTAAAAATTGCTTTTTCTGAAATTCAGGCTTATCTTAACTAGAACTCTTTCATTTGATACCTCACTTGAACTAGCTGCTTTAATACCAAATTTTGCCCCCTTTTAAGGCTATTATTTTTTATGATTTAACCACAAATGTATACTTTCCAGGTTTTTTTCTGAACTAGTACTACCTGTAGATGCTAGCTGTCATTTTTCATAATTCTAGGTCAACCCAAAAGTGCCCTATGAATTTTGATTTCCTTGATATTGTCAAAATACGCGTTTTTTGTGATGTAAACGGCCATACAATAATAGGGCCGTAGATTTAAGTATATGGTTTGTTTTTCAACTCGACATCTTCAAACGTTCCTGAGATAAAGGGTCCTAACAGACAGCGAGACAGACACACAGACAGACGGGCGGACAATATGTGAGTGATGACAGTGATCTTATAATTCCTTTTTCCTTAAAAAGATATGGAACTCTAAAAACCGGTCAAATGCGAGAAGCTCGCATACCGAGGGTTCCATACCAATTTCATGATTGTATGCTAACGAGAACACTTAAAAAAAATACAAACTTAATTTTGCGGACGTTTGCACTTATTTTGTACTAAACGAGCTACAATTATAAGTTTGATTGATTTTTTTCTATGAAGTATTTATAATTTTTTGTTTTTTTTTATTTGTACTGCAAGCTCTCACTTTTTGCCATATTTCATAACTGTAAGTCCATGGGAACTTAGGAGTATTTTGATTACGCGGCGAATTTCATAGAAAATGCAGTAAAAAGGGCATAGTCGCTTGTATCTTTTATTTGCATTATCTTGCAAGATTTATTTTTTCTGTGCTCTAAGGGATCATTGATCTGAATACTTGATACCAATTTTTATATCGTTTCATCCATGCGATCTCGAGATAAATGCTCTTAAGAGACTGACAGATGGACAACAAAGTGATCATATTTCATTGTCCTTTTTTAAGTATGAAACCTTAAAAATGGACTTTTCGCCAAATACTTTGGAGGCATTGCGTGTTGAGGGGCGGAACTCAACGCAGTGCTTTGCCTCATTACCAGAGCAAGGAAATGAAATCATTAAATATTTATTTTAGTATTTTCATTTCCTTGCAAATATAGAGTTCACTATTTAATTAATCAAAACAACATTTTGACGAATATAAAACTTTAATTGTTTTTTTTTTTCAAATAAATTAAAAATTATTTATTATTATTATTAAATCTAACTTTGCTTAAAACAAAACAATTTTACAAATTGTTAGTTTTTTATGTTGACAACACTAAAACGGGGACTCCCTTATTTATTTTTGTCGCAGGAAATATGTGCTTTATCAGCTATTGTATCTGTTCCACCTACTTTTGCTGCGCATTATGCTTAGTAGACATTTTACATTGTAGTGTTGAGTTTTATATTACGAAAATATGTAATATGACTGCGATGTTATTTATTTTTAACTTTACTCTGTATCCCGCTCATAACAGAGTTGGCAAAGGAAACCTGGGAACCTAATGTTAATATACTCCGTTCCTATTAAGGCACTCCCGTTCCCCACTTTCGAAATTACGAAATATGATCGAAATATTATATTATATATTACGATATATAATATAATATTTCGAAATATGTAAAAGATATGACTGTAATGGTTTTTTTTAGCATAGCAGCATAGCAGAGTGGACGTAATTTCCTTTTTTTTGTATTGAGGTCAGTCGTGGCGCTATGTGCCCCACATAGTGTGACTATAAAACCGACTGGTTGTGGTTTCTATCCCCATTCGAAGAGATGAAATATTTACTTAAATTTATATTTCCATTTCTTCGCTCTGGTGTCGAGGTAAAGCGCAACGTTGATTTCTGCCACTTAACATGCAATGCCTCAAGGATTCGGCAGAAAGTGGGGAACAGAGTGTCTTAACACTAAATTCCCTCTACGTACCCGCTGTGTGCGGGATACAGCGTGAAGCTGATTGGATTTGATTTGTATTGTAAGATTTTATTTCGTCCTTAATTTCATAACTGTAGGTTTACGTGAAGTACACTATAGGTTTTGACTAGGCGTTGAATTTCATATAAAATGAAGGAAAAACGATACACAATATGTATATGCTCATATCTTTTGACTGCGTTATAACGCAGTAATAATATAATATTATTAGCTTCTAATATATTCTAATATATTAGAAGCTTAATTTCTATTGCAATTTCAATAGTTTTGTGATCCAACAAACTATAAACTTAAATATCTGATATTAATTTGATATAAATGCCTCAATGCAAACTCAAGTAAAATGGTCTTGACGGACCGACAGAAGGACAACAAAGTGATCCTACCCTAGAGATGGATGAATTATTTTAGTTTGGTTATGCAACAAATATATCGAAATCTAAGTGTTTTGGGAATTAAGTTAAGATTTCTTTTTTTAGTTATTTCACATCTATGTTAGTAAGCCGTAACAATAGACTGTAAACGTAATTTTTCTTATATAAATTCCTTTTTTTGCAAAAAATCCGTGTTAAAACATAAATGATCTATATATAATGCTCTACAAATCTCTATATATATATATCATTGATCAATGATAGATAGAGGGTCGGGGCTGCTTAAGAGGGAATCAATTAACATTGGAGAATCCTAAATTTCGTTCTTCTAAAAATTCGAGATTGTGTGATTATAAATCACACAATCTCGAATTTTTTTATCATTATACAAATAATAATTTATAAACATATTGTTTGTACAAACAACAAAACATTGAAAACTAAAGACTTAGCTGATTCAACAAAACATTTGTACAAGATAAATCTTTTAGGAAGAAGCAATTTTGTCAAACAGCATACTTATTCTAAATGAATATAACTTTTTTAGTGTATCAAAATGGCCTTTATGTTGCTCTACAACCCTCTATATCTTTCAGTGTTAGTTCTGTAATAATCGCTTCAGCTGGTCTCTGGGCCCTGGATAAGCAGAAAGACAGACAGAAAAAAAATTGAAATTGTTTAATTTATTTATTTATTTATTTTTATTAGGAAAACAAACAGAACAATTCACAAACATTACAAAATTTAAAATGATACACATTTCAATCAAGTTTCCATATAATAAAATTAATTGTGTTTTGATATCGTGTATATAACTATATGCACTTGAAAAAACACAGTTATATTGATATCAAAGATAGATTTTTCTTTAATTTATTTTTATTTTTAGGTAAACAGTAATTTAAATTCCTTTTTCCGGCTTTCCACTATTCCTAATATCCCACATTTAGCAGAGAATGCAAAGTGAATCTAGTGTGTAATATACTGTTTCTGTTCAATTCTCGAGGCATTCCGTATAATTATTTGTTACCAAAACGAAGAAATGAAAATATAAATGGTAAATAATATTTCATTTCCTCGAGTAGGGATCGAACCCAGAACCAGGCGATTTTATAGTCACACTTTTATAGTACCCCTACGCCACGACTGGCCTCAAAATATTAATAAATTTTAATTTATTTTGTAACTGACTGCTTATCAACAATAAATAAAATCTTTTAGAGATTCAGGTATTAGAACCATAGGTGGACACTACTACTCACACCAGAGTTTCAGGACATAAAATAGCACTACACACCTGTATGAAACGGTGTCCGCCCGTACGTACTACTACGTACACCGGAGCTGGGACATAAAATAGCATCACACACCTACTAGTCGTATAGCAAATGGTAGAAGTGGTATACAACATGTCAACAACCAACGCCATACATACCGGGAGCGTACTGCGAGACGGTATGAGCCATGACGTATTGTGTCGCCCCTAAACATATTTTGCCAGTAGATGAGATCAGGCTGATGGTAATATGACAATATCTTAAAATAAAGTCACTAACAACAACAAACATAAGAAAAATATCAAATAAAATTAAAATAAAAAAAAACAATAATTAAGAAAATATACTTATATTCACAAACTTGGATAAAAAGTAGAAAATATTATTTAAATTACAATTCAAAGTAAATATAACTAAAAATCAATTAAACAAAATATTAATAGTTATATATATACCTCTTTACCGTTTCAAATCTTATATTAATATTTATTGGACATTTGTAGAATCAGCGTTAGCGTCTTGGCTGGCACTGTCTCCAAAAACAACAACATTAATTAGATAATAGGTAGCTAATACATACAAAACCATATATTTTACCATCGAATTCAACAACGACGAATTTTAAATAGTAAATAGGTATGTATATAAATAATTCCTTTATATTATGACATGCTTAAATATGAACAAAATATTTAAACAGTTTACATTATTTTCTGCTACATAAGAAGGTTGCAAAAAATAGCGTATAATATAATATATTTATTCAATTTAAATATTTATGCTTATATAGACAAATATTCGTGATAATTTAGTTTTATAAACTTTATCGGTTAGTGGTATAGTTTAGGTATAATGCTAAGAATATTTGATCAAATAATAAAAATATAACATTGCTTATATAATAAAAATATAGTAAAATACAAAACAATTGATATAAACCAGGTTAATTATCAAATTTAATAATTCGTTTCTTATAATGTAATATATCCTAAGAATATTTTTACACATTAGAAGTTTCCATAGAATCTGATATTTGGCGAGTACTGATAGATCTTCTGCGAAGAATATAAATTTTGGATTTATAAATTTTTCTTAAAACAATACATACTAAAATTATCAAAATTAAAGCTACGCACGTTTCTACGAATAGGGGAGACCTTGTTTCGATAGCCGATGACGACAATGATTCACTTTTCAAAAGAGGAACAGCAGCAGTTGCAGCAGTAGTGATTGTATCAAAGCTTTTGTGCAGCATTGAAAATTTATTATCGACCTCAGCGAGAATCTTTTCTTTTTCTATCGTCATTTCATTTATTATATCTTTCCTGAATTCACGAATGTAGCTTAAAAAGTTATCCGAACTTATATTGTTCTTATTTTGCAATTGTCTATCAGTAGAACTAGTAGCAACGATAACTTTTAAAATTCTATCCAATAATTTATTAGTGGCTATAGATTCATCGTGTACCTTTGATACGTAATTTTGCAATTGTACAACTTCTTTAACGCTATTTTCTTGTAGTATTTCTAGTCTAGTCATATTTACTGTTTTATCCTGATGTTCATTTATAAGAGGTTTTTTAAGATTAATTTTGGATAGAATATCACGTATATCTAATAGTATATTCTCGCTATAATTGTCACTACGAGATATACTATTAAGTTCTGATTTATAACTCTTAATATCACACGTTATACCGTAGGAATTGTGCTCCACGGTATCTACATATCTCATAGCGGTTATTGAAAGCTTTGAATGTTTATATTTCACAAGATTAGACAACGCTCTACACGAAATAGGATTATCACCAATGCTCAAAACAGATATATTAGTGCTGCGCAATGCCTCCAGGGAAACGTTTGTTATTTTATTATGATCAATAATGAGTACTGTTAAGCTATCAAGTTCATAAAAACTCTCAGATTCTATACTGTTTATAAAATTAAAGGAAACGTCCAGAATTTTTAAATGAATTAAGCCACGAAATGTACCATATCCGATTTCCAATAACTCATTATGAGATATATTGAGCTTTGTTAAAAGTGGATTGTCTCTAAAGACACCCACTTGTATAACACTAATTTTATTAAAGCTAATATCAATTTCACTTACATCACTCAAATTTGAAAACGATCCAACTTCTAACTGTGATAAACTGTTGTGGCTAAGACGTAAAAAACTAATTTTTATTAATCTACTCAAATTCAAATTGATCAAATTACTAATGTTAGAATATTGAATTTCTAGTGTTGTTATTGGAACATCTTTGTACTCGCTAAAAGATATATTAGGTACTGTATTCGACAAAATTAAAGTATATAAACTTTTTGCTTTTTTCAGTACTGTAAAGTCACAATATAAATTCATATTATTCGATATGTCTAAATAACTTAAATCTTTCTGATCATTAAAAGTATCATCACTAATGTCAATAATTCTGTTGTTAGAAATGCTAATTTTATTTAAATAAATCATTCCCTTTACAAAGTCGTTACCCAAGCTCTTAATTAGATTATTATCCAACGATAATTTATTAAGGTTACGTAAATGTGTTGTGTTAACATAGAATGATTTTATTTCGTTATATGATAAGTCCAAAATTTTAATGTCTCCAGTATTAAAAAAGGCATTATATTGTATTTCATTTATTTTACTAAAAGAAATGTTCAATTCAATTAAATTAATCATACCGTCAAAAGAATTATTTTGGACGGTATCTAACGATGTACAGGACAAATCTAAGGTTGGAACTAGAATTAGACCTTCAAATATACTTGATTCTAATCTACCGACTAAAGAATTTTTAGATATTTGAAAACTATTTATATTAAGTAGTTTAGTAAAAGATTTTCTTTCAATTTTCGATATGTTATTATAAGATAAATCTAAGATTTCTAATGCGTGTAAGCTTTTTAACTGATTGCTATTAATCTCCATGATGAAGTTACTTTTCAACAATAATATTTTAAGACTTTTTAAATCTTCTTTATCAAAATTTATGTTTGTTATTCTGTTATTGGTCAAGTCCAATATTTTTAAATTAATTAATGTTCGAAACGATGTATCTGAAATTGACTCTATAATGTTGCTACTTATTAAAAGGTCTGTCAATTTTTCTAATCCAAGAAATGCATATTGTTCTATACGTGTTAGTGCTTGATTTCTTAAATTAAGTACTTTACTTAATTTTAGGCCTTCAAACATTCCTTGCCTTACTGTCCCTCCTAAATAATTTTGTTTTATCGAAAACATAGATATATTTTTACCTTTAAAAAGTCCTTGTGGCAATTTGGTCAGATCATTATGTGACAAATCAACATATTCTAAAAATAAGTTTTCAGAAAAAAACGACCCGCTTATATTTGTTAATATATTGTTACTTAAGTCAATTTTTTTCAAACCCAGTATGTTTTGCAATACATTGTCTTCTATTAGGATTATTGAATTATAACTAAGATCTAATATTCTAAGATTATGTAAATTTTGAAAACTAACAAACAATATTTTTTTAATGTTATTATTGTTCAAATAAAGTTCTTCCAGTTGTGAAAAACTAAGTAATGAGAAATCAACATCAATGTTAGCAATATGATTATGGGACAAATCTAAGCGCGTAAGATTATGAAAATCTGTGAACAAGTTTCCTTTAACTTCCCTAATTTTGTTGTATGACAATGTTAAATTAATGAGTGTATTAAAAACATATTCATTGCTATTTGTCACTATATCACAAATATAGTTGTGAGAAAAATCAATTTCCTCAAGAGATTTCAGTTCAAACCGATTGTACAGATCTGCAGAGGTTAGATGATTATTCGATATATTTAAAAATGTTAAGCTTTCAAATCGTGGTATTGTGGGTAATGTTTCATAATTATTTGCACTTAAGTCTATTGAATCTATTGCGGAGTCGCCAAATGTTATATCACGGTTGATTACATTTTTGAAAATAAGGGCTTTAGGTATGTAATACCTACGATTGTAATAAATACGTTTTGATTCACATCCGTGATGATTTGAAAATATATTTTCATCGAAATTTAATGTAGAATCACAATATATTTCAACATGACAGCTTTGGGTGTCGATAGTGTATTTACACCCATCACTCCATACAGTGCGGTCATCCGAGTATGTTCTTGAGATACAAAGTTTTAAATTTGCGAAATATAATATGAACAGGCAATCTGTAAAAATATTGATGAAGATTAAAGAAATCGATATCTATAAATATATTGTATTAAATTTTATAGAAAAAAAAAATCTATTAAAAATTATAAATTGTCAAAACTGTTTGTTGTAATGTAGTGTAATTGGTTTTTCTCATGTGCCTCGGTGTGTATCTATATATACATACAAAAAGTTTTTTTTATATTTGCTGCCTCCGTTATATACAAGGGCACACAGATTGAAGCTAATTTAGTGTAAAAACATAATGTTAAAACACTCTTTTTCTACTTTCTGCCTTATTTTCAAAATATTACGAGTCATGCGGCGAAACATCGCCGCGCTTTGTCTTACTACCAAAGCGGGCAAATAAACATAAATCATTCTCCGAGTAGGAACGGAACCCATAACCATCGTGTTTATAGTCAGTCTTTTTAGTTTAGAGCCTTTAAACACATCTCTTAAATCATCTTATACAAAAAGAGCTTAAGTGGTTTTTTTGTTTTTGAACGGAATGGAAAAATTCTACTCTCCAATACTCTACGACACTGCTAAGAAATTCTTTAGCAACTTCATACTTCTTCCCGCATTTCAGGGTAAACAGTAAAAACCTAGTGTCAAGGCACTATCTTCTCGTTTAGCCCAAATTCGATATGTTTTGTGTTGTGTAAAGATTTATTAACTTAATAATAATTAATGTTACTTACAAAAGGAGATCTTCATGTTCACTTATGCATACTGTGCTTACTAATTCTATAAAAAAAAACATTTTTTATTTTTTATTCACAAAAAAATAATAACATTAATAAGTGATACATATAAAATTATACACACTATTACACTTTTCATTTTTATTATTCAGAAAAAGGTTTTTTTTTTTTGGATAATGTCATAAAGTTATTTTTATGGTTCCGTGCATTTTAAAGAAAAAAGGAACTCTTGTAAGATTACTTTGTTGTTCGTTCATCTGTCTGTCTGTCTGTCAAAAGCCTTTATCTCAGAAACGCCAGGAGATATCGAGTCGAAATCAATCTACGGCCCCATGATTTCCTAAAAAAAAACGTATTTCTACACTTACAAAAAATATCAAATGAGGTATCAGATGAAAGGACTCTGGCTAAGCTAAGCCTGAACTTCAGAAATAGATTGAGACCTCCAATTTTTGTACGGAATCCTACAAGCGGGCGAAGCCACGAGGGGGCACTAGTCTATTCTATACTTATAATAAATCTGTAGAAAAGTCGTTTCTGTACATTGAAAATATTTAAGAAAAAATTAGCCAGGGTGTTAAAGGATAACTAACAGAATCCATTTCCAACATTTTTGGAATTTTTGTCTGTTTGTCTGTTTATGTGAACACGTATCACGTAAAAAGTACACAATAAATTTAAGCAACTTTTATACATAAAAATTACAAATAAATCAAGGTAGGTTTTAGTGTTTATTTCATGTAATCGCTTCACTCTATCAAAAGATATAAATAACTATTTAAGTTTTCAAGTTTAATATTTGAGATAGTAAAAAACGACACAAGTAACGCTATCTATTGACTAATAGTAGGTACTAACGAATCTTGATAACGCAAAAACCGTTCTGTGGAGTTAAACACTAATTACGACGGGAGGAATATTAATCATTTTAATACTAAAGAATATTAATCATTTTAATACTAAAGATATAAGTATTTAAGTTTTCAAGAAGTTTATATTTGACATATTAAAAAATCGATACAAGAACGCTATCTATTGACCAATAGTAGGTACTAACGAATCTTGATAACGCAAAAAACGTTCTGTGGAGTTAAACACAAATTACGACGGAAGGAATATTAATCATTTTAATACTAAAGAATATTAATCATTTTAATACTAAAGATATAAGTATTTAAGTTTTCAAGAAGTTTATATTTGAGATATTAAAAAATCGATACAAGAACGCTATCTATTGACCAATAGTAGGTACTAATGAATCTTGATAACGCAAAAAACGTTCTGTGGAGTTAAACACTAATTACGACGGGAGGAATATCAATAATTTGAGTTAAAACACAACGTCGTTTTCGGTTAATATAATTTTATGTTAGGTTATAGATGGCGCGTTTAAATAAACGGCGCATCTAAATAGATGGCACTTTGCATAAAAAAAATATAGTTTGGAAAGGTTACTGCTACACTCTATCAAAAAATAATGTACTTAAAGTTTAAAAGATATTTATATTTGACAAAAAAAGAAACATACGCAATGATATCTATTGACTACATATGATAATGAATGTTGATAACGCATAAAACATATTGTTGAGTTATTATTTGCTAAACGTTAATTTCGTCGTGTAAGTAATATTCAAATATTCAAAGAAATGTTTTGAATAGGTTCTTCAGCCGTTCGTTCGTTTATGTTATTAATATTTTTTTTAAAAACGTATAAAAAAATAACTTATGGGAGCAAACTAAAAAAAAAATCTCTCAAGAAAAAAATGCTCTGACACTGTTAATAAAAATATCCCGCAGTATGTTTGTGCCAAGGGTATTTTAGGGTACAAAAACACCTCAAAATCCTTTTAAGATAACTTTGTTGTTTGTCTGTCTGTCAAGAGTATTTTGTACAAGATCGCTTAAAGGTTAGATACCTCAATGTTCAAGTCTATATTCCCTTAGAGCACAAAAAAATCTATCTTCTAAATCATCGCAATCAAATGACGATAAACTATGAGGATTTATGCATCCCGTTGATACACAATTACGGAATTTGTTAAGAAGTTAAAACTTACGGCACGTATAAAGGAAAATTCCAAAATTATTTTTCAAAAATTGACCACTTTTTGTATTTGTGTCACAGAAAAAAACTATTAAGTACAAATTTTAATCTGTACTTAATTTGATACAAAATGACAACTTTAATAAGTTATTCTTTTGGTGTATCTCCATTCTTGAAACTGGTACGAAACTCTCGGGTCATGAGTACGACTTGAACTTGACCGAAAATATTGATTATTTCATAGATTATATAAAAATGCCTAATAACGTGCTTTCTATGTATATTCTGTATACCAATTATATATTTACTTAAAATATGTGATTAATTTAAAAAC
>JAATLQ010036780.1:0-42993 GCA_013421005.1 Heliconius erato x Heliconius himera | reverse complement strand
GCGGGGTGTCCCTGGGTCTCGCACAGCACGCAGCTAGGCGGAACGGCGGGGTCTGGGACCTTGCGGGGACAATCCGCAGTCCCGTGGTCTCCCAGGCATTTGACGCACCTAGGACGTGCGTTGCAGTTTCGGGCCGAGTGCCCGTAAAGCTGGCAGCGATGGCACTGCCCGATTAGGCCGCGGTTACGAGGAGGCTCCACGCGGAGCCCCGTCAGGTAACAAATCGCGCGGACGTTGTATATCTGTTTTCCCGCGTGGGAATGGTCTAAGATAACGAGTACACTGTCAAAGTTGTGATGTTTACACGTCTGCCTTATGTAGCGGGTTCGATAGAGATTTAACCAATAGAGAACTCAAGAGCCTAGTTTAAATATTTAGAATATTTATTTTATAAGTTCCCTCTTGTACCCTGCAAGTTATACTGAACTTAATGCTTAGACATCCCGTTCCCCTCTACTTCCGCTCAATTTTCAAGACATTTGTGTTGAGTAGTGAAGCCTGTCTTGCTATGTCTTGTTTCCAGAGCTATGTAGTAAGCTACTAGATAGTAGACAGTAGCAGAGTAGGAATCGAACCGACAAACTCACACTCCCCACGACGGCGCCAAAATCAATATTTTTTTATAATATTTAGTAATATGCAAAGCTATACATCAAAATGGATTCATGATCCATACAAAGTGGTAATTTCATGGGAAAGCATAAAAGGCAGGATGCGGTCTGTGGCTTATAGCCGCGCTATAATTCAATAACATAGCCTCTGATAGCTAAGCCTTCTAGTGGCGGAAACGCTAATTACTATACGTAAGTACTATATCAAAGGAAATGATATTTTATGTATGTACGTACACTAACTTGAATAGGATGTGACAGCAAAGCAGGTTAGCAAGATGGCTGCTTGAGATTAAAATTTTAAATTATTATTGTTTTTTTAAGCACCGTTATGGCACAGTTGGTGCCTGACTGTGATCGATCGATGGTTGTAGTTTCAGTTGTAAAGGATATATCTTATGTTTCTTTTTTTTATGTGTTACCTCTTGTAAAATTAAGTGTGGTGTTGAGTTGCGCTACTCAACACGCATTGTTTCTATAATAACATGAAAATTAGAAAAATAGTTATATATAGTGATTTTATATACTTCTTCCCCCTGCGGCTTCGACCGCGCTATTAAATAAAAATAAAAAAGAGTTGTCTATGACACAGGACACATTCAAAGTGCCTGACTATGACCACAGTTAGGTATAGTGATTCACATAGAAACGAAGGTCGCGATAAATGGAATGTCCTACAAAAAAAAATATTTTTTCAACATAAAGTAGTTTCTAAGATTAGCGCGTTCAACCAAACTAACTCTTTAGCTGTATAGTATAATATTAGTACTACTGTGAAAACCTTTCCCAAATCTATCATCAAAAGAACAATTTTCCTGGATAACTCCATACATTATTGTAACTAATATTCCATATTTTGTTTCACACGATGTTTCTGACAGCTAGTTGATGGATATCAATCGCTGAAAGTTTATTGAATATGTTGCTATATAATACCTTGGAATATGAAGAATTCTATGATTGCTACTTTTTTTGGCAAAACTTTGAAAAATGAATGTAGCGAGATTTGAACCTGCTCTTATCGTTCAAATTTTTAAAATGTTTTCTATAAAACATCTTGTCTTAATCAAAAAACAATATCTTGCCTAAATTTAGTACATAAAATTTGTGAAAAATATTGGTAAAGGATTATTATTTTTTTATAGCTTCATGCTGTATTTAACACGCAGAAGAGTAGGCAGAGTGAACCTGGGAACCTAGTGTTAAGACACTTCCGTTCCCCACTTTCCACGGAATTCTTGAGACATGCATGATTATGAAAAAGTTAAATATTTTGTTCCCCCCAATTGGGAATCGCACTCACAACCGTAGCTCGCACGTTGGAATCCCTGTACCACGAGGCGACGGCCTCAAGGAATATTCGAAAGATAATTTAAACTTACTTAACAATTGTTTTTTTTTTCTTAAAAAATCATAGATTTTTGAAGAAAAAACAGATACTCAAAGAACATAATATCTTGTCATACTATGATTACTTTCTTACAATTCAGTCGTTAGATAGTAACGAGTGGAGTGTATAATAATAAAAAAAAACCATCAATCACAACCACGACACGTCCTAGACAGGGCTAATGAAAATATCTGTAGCATGAATATGAAATACTTTTTCTTGTTTTTAACATTTTTAATGTATTATTCCACACTTAGGAAAGAAAAATATTTTTTTTAAAAACATATTGAACTTTTAACATAGCGGGATTTGAACTCGCGCCTCTTGGAAACCGTCCAAGCTATCTAACTATTAAGCCGTATTTAAAGAGGCCCCGGTTCACACCTCGCTACGTTCAAATTATTATACGTTTCTAAAAAAAGTATACTTTTTCTTGTATTCATAAAATTCTTGGAAAAAAATATTTTGTGTAAGTTAAAATTAGATCTTCCATTTAGAGCATTTTCTGTTAAAATTGTTGATGGAGTTATAGTTAACAAAATGAGGCAACAAATTATGGTTGTAATTCATTTAGGTCTAATTTGACTTCCTAATGAGAAATTTATTAAGCGTCCCTTTTGTTTTACTACTAAAAAATATTTAAGAGACCGTTGCGTCGTGGCGGCATACGTGTCTGACAGTGTCTGACTTGAGTGTTGTGGCTTCGATTCCTACTCGGTCGGAAGAATTATTTGTATTTTGTTGCCCTGGTAACAAGTCCAAGTGCGACGTGAGCTCCGTCATTCAACATGTAATATCTCGAAAATTCGGCTGTGTTTGGGAGACGTAGTGTCTTAACACTTAGTTCTACCTGGCTAGCCTGCCTATCGTGTGCTTGATGCACGGGAAGTTCTAAAATATTTTTTATTATTTGGTAACCAGAAGCTTAAGGTACCAGAAGCTTATAACATACGATGTTCTTATTGAACTAATCCCGATTTGACGTCACAGCAGTAGGTTTTACATAAATTGATTTATATTTACATTATAAAATAGGCTTTTTTAGTATCCCACAAGAAGCAGAGAAGGAAGAATAAATTTGGGAACCTAGTTTTAAAACATTTCCGTTTCTCACTTCGCCGAGTTCTCGAGGCATTGCATGATGGCGAACACAACGCCGCGCTTTGCCTTGATACCAAGTAGTTATCGAACCCAAAACCGTCGCGCCACAGCCGCATGCTAATGCCCTTGCGCCTCCGTGGTCTCTTACCATGGATGATAATATAGACTTAAAAATACTTATTTGTTCTAGGTGGGGCCATACCGACCCGATGAACAGAAAATGCAAACTAAAAACATTAATCTTATACAGGATCAAAGAAATAAAGACCCATGTGATATACAAGTGAGTATTAGTTATTGTTTATTTAATTTTGAGGCATGGAGAAGAAGAAATGAATACAATTTACTAATGATGAATATAAAGACAAACATAATCATGTTAAGAATGTTCTCCGTGGTTTGGTCACGTAAAGAGATTGACTGAGTGATGAAAGAATGAAAACGGTTTATTAAGCAAGAGTGGTAGAAGGTAGAGAAAGAATTTGATATCATGGATAGAGGAGAAAAGTCACGTAAAAATCATGACACACCGCGAAAGGCAAGTTTAAAAAGGTTGATGACAGTAAACAAGGCGATAGATGTTACCAGAGACCAAAGCGTCTTGTAGTCCTCTCTTTGTGGGTACCCCGTTAGGGATACAGTGAAGATAATATAATATTAGAAATAAGCAAAAATTGTCATATGTGCTACGATTATATCCCGAATCTTACAAAAATCAAATCAAAATATACAATTAATTTCTAAAAGTCCACACAGCGCCACCTAGTTTAACTTGACATTAATAATTCAAACTGCTATATTAAACTGTTCCATGGAAAGAAAAAAGATGGCGCTACTTACATAATTATAAAATAAATGTAGTTTTTTTAGCTTCACGCTGTATCCCGTGAATAGCAGGGTAGACAAAAGGAACTTCACTTTCCACCTTATTTTTGAGGAATAATGTATTGAGTGGCGGACCTCAACGCCGCACTCTGTCTTGTTCTATGAATATAAGTCATACCTACCTACCCACCTACGAGTGAAAATGAAACCCATAACTGTTCCGACTTAAACTCATATGCTGCGCCACAATGGTGTTATTAATTGCATTATTAATTTATATTTACAGAAAATAAGCGGTCAAGATGCGGAGTCAGTGAACCACACGAACCAAGTGACGTATTACGGTCAGTATGGAAATTGTACTGAGTTCAAAATATTTTTTCTTTATCCTTAAATATTCTTACTTTATCTTTTTTTACTTGAAATATTAAAACAAGATGTGAAATGGAATATTTAAGGATCAAAATGCACCTAAATGACTATAAATATAAATATTTCCTTCAATGGAAATCGAATGCAGAACCATCACTATAGTCAGAGTCTTTCCCACTGCTTCAAATTAAATAATGATAATAAGTAAAAACGTCCTTGCCAAGTTATTGCACTATTAAAACACTAGAACCACAACGCTCACGTTACTCGATGCGTGACTTGAAACTTTAATAAAAGATTCATATCTATCCTTCAATGGACACCGACGAACAAAGGAGTATTTTTGCTAGGATTTCATTTAATTAAAAAGTTATTTCTTTAAAAATTAATTATCTATATTTTCTTTTCTAATATAATTAGTTATCTGTGAATAAAAAGTGAGTTGGTGTAATCTTAAAAAGAATAAATTTCAAATTAAATAGTTACTTCTTTAATGAAATGGTTATCTACAAATGAAAAATAGTTTTTTTTTATTGTTTATTTGGGAGTGAAAAGTGAAAGTTTATTTTATCTGTGCATTTTTTTTGAGTGTCAAAACTGGATCATAGAAACAGACATTGCGGGTATTACCCAAACGTGTTTTATTGTGATGGTAGGTACTCACTAAAGTTAAAATTCGTTATAAAATTACCAGAGGCACATTAGACCTCATAGGACATGCATGAAGAGGTCTATGATAGTGGACGAGGCGATAGAGGTATGTAGAGACCGTAGCGTTTAAGCACTCTAATCGCTTGTTTAATGCATATTTATTATTTAAAAAAAATACAAATACCTGTGGTTTTTAGTATATGTTTGAATTTTTTTTCTTGTATGAATATAGCTAAATATAGTTATATTATTTATATATTATAAGTAGCTGAAAACCTTAATTAAGCAGATAGCGTTTACAAGTTTTCAAACGTAATTTTTTACTGAGAGTGATGTGAGGTGAGAGAGAGACCCAGTGATATATAAGCTCAAGTAGAAAATAGTGATATTAGGAAACAACGCGAAACAACAACAACAACAACGAAAAAAGTACTTGTAATGTTGTATAGCCCAATTCTGCATTGTCTAATTAGATCGAGCAAACGGCCTTATTGCATATTCGTCCTATCCTTTGTAGGCCGTCGTAGCACAGTGGCATAAGCGTGTGACTGTAAAGGCGACGGTTTTTGGTTCGATTCCCATGTGGGGAAAGAAATAAGTAATATTTTCTTCACCTCGCTTTCGTCAAATCAATCAACACGCAATATCTCGAGAATTCGGCGGAAAGCTTGGAACGGAAGTGTCTTATAAAGAACGGAGAGTTTTACTTTTCACTTAAAGATAGGTTACCTGCTATGTGCAAGATACAGCGTAAAACTAAAAAAAATGTTTACTCGAACTCTTTAATCGCAGAAACTACAAATTCTAATTGAAACTGTTTTTTTTTTTTATTTTTAGTAGTCCATTTATCGATAAAGACTATATTCTGTTACACGGAGTTACCGTAGACATTAAAATTTAGGATACACAACTTTACTTATTTTCGTTTTTTAGCGCGGACGAAGGCGCAAAAACTAGTAATAATAAAAAAATCCTTTAAATGGAATTTGAACTCACAACTATCACATTGCAAGCTCGTGCCAACTTTATCATGCATATAACATTTCGCCGCCATTAAGCTATTAATTTCACTTCTTATTCATAGATGGCGCTGCTATCATACATTTTTATAATAATTGTATACAGCTGTAGTTCTCTCAGCTATTGTTTTTTTAAATCCCACTCGGGGCAATTGAATATTTTGATGTCCTCGCTGTCGTGACAATCCAAAGTGCGGCGTTAAGTTCTGCCACTCATTATACAGTGTCTCGAATTCGGGTGAAAAGCGGAGAACGAAACTGATACTACGTTTCTCCTGCCTATCTCACTAACTGCAGGAAAAACGTCGTACTTCACACAGTATCGCGCATTTATCATGGAACGCATAGGGAACCTAGTGTTAAGGCTATCCGCTCCCCACTTTTCGCTGAATTCTTGAAACGCCTCGCTTTGTCTCGACACCAGAGCGAAGAAATGAAAATATTTAATTTCCTCGAGTGGTAATCCCACCCGCAACTGGTCACGTTTACAGTCACATGCATGTGCCCCTGCGCCACGGCTGGCCTCAAAAAATCTAATCAGCTCCACGCTGTATTCCGCACACAGCAGGGTAGGCAGAGGCAACCTAGTGGTAAGACACTCCGTTACTCACATTCCGCCGAATTCGTGGCGGAACTCTAAACCGCGCTTTTTGCATTGACACCAGAGCGAAGAAATAGAAATATAAATTTAAATAAATATTTCATTTCCTCGAGTGGGGATCGAATCCACAACCAGTCGGTTTACAGTCACCCTTTGTGCCCCTGCGCCACGACTGGCTTCCTAATATAAGTATTTATAATTTCATAACATTATAACAATGTGCACACAAAACTAAGCTTGCGTGATCGTCTGTGAGATAGCTGCATGCGATCACAAAAACCTTGATTTTAAGGTCTGTTTACTGATTTCGTATTCAAGTGTATTTTTTATTTAATTTTAAGACCGTTGGCACCGTTGTGACTTCGTAGGTTAATGGTTGATTTTATATAGTGGTAGTGTATTTGAATTCGTCGCAGGGGCACCTTCATATTTATAATAATATATCTGATTATACGTTCAGTATATGCTATAAAGTATATCTTTCAATATGCTTGAATATATATGGAACATTTTGCTTTTTTTTAACTTCACGCTGTATTCCGCATGTAGCAGGGTAAGCGGAGGAAACCTAGTGTTAAAACACTCCGCTCCCCACAAGAAACCTTCTTAAAATGTAAATACTTAATAAAATATTTACGTTTATCAAGTTTACCAAGTAAATCTATTATAAACAAAACTGTATATAAACAAATAAATAAAATAAAAAAAAAGCTGAAATAGAGGTCAAGATGACTTTCCTTCCTCTTTAAAATATATACCTAGGTTTTTTTAACTTCACTCTGTTTACATAGCAAGATAATCACTATGAACCTTGGAACCTAGTCTCAAGACTCTCCATTCCCATTACGACACTTCCGTTCCCTAATTTCTGCCAATTCCTTGAGGTAACTGCATATTGAGCGGAACTGAACACCGTGCTTTGTCTCGTTACCAGAGATGAGAAGTTGATCATGTCATTTATAAAAAAAATATAGCCTTACATCCTTCATCGATAAATGGACTCTCTTACAGAAAAATACTTTTTAAATGAATTAATATTTCTTGAGATTATAGCGCTCAACCAAACAAAATATTTACCTTAATAGTTATTTAATAAGGCATTTTGCTCTGAACCGACCTAATAAAGCAACACGTCCAAGCGTAGGCGTTTATATAATTGAACGTCTCGTTTCTTAGGAATTGGTACTTGGGTATTTGGGATACTTATATAGCTTAATATAGAGGCCGTCGTGGCGCAGGGGCACAAATATGTGACTGTAATACGGCGGTTGTGGGCTCGATCTCCGTCCGAGGGAATGAATTCCACCAAGGCATAAATCCCAACGTTGAGTTCGCCACTCAACACGAAATGGCTAAATTCTGCGAAAAATGTGGAACGTAGTGTCTTGACACTAAGTTTCTCTGCCTATTCTGCTGTGTGAGGATACAGCGCGAAGCTGATTTTTTTTTATTTTATTTAGCTTATTAAGTATAGATTTATGAACATACAGTAGACATTGCATTTTGTCTAATTACCAAATGAGAATTATCTCACACCTCAGAGTAGAAATCGAATCCACAACCTGCACTTAAAATCACACGCTGTACCGCTGCGCCTGAATAATATAATTTATATTTTATCTATAAACATATATAATTCTTTACATTTATAATGTTTATTTACATAAATTATAATACATAAGGAATAATAAAGGCACCGCGACAATCAAATATTGACAGTTTTGGCATATTGCTTGATAGTCTATGAGATTAACGATAGTTAGACATATTACTTCATTAAAATTTATACAATACTAGAGATAGACGCGACTTCACTGGCTTATACATACATAAAAAAATTCCTATGTCCATTCTAATACTTCTAACAATATATGTACAAAATTACATGATAATCGGTTGAGTAGCTTTGGTGTGAAAGCGTAACATACAAACTTACATTCACATTTATAATATTAATATGATATAGTGACGTCTAGCTTTTGACACGATGGCTCTAGCTTTTAATCGATACCCACACGGGGGAATGATTGTATATTTATCCGACTGCAAAAAAGCCCAAAAGGAGAGTTATAATTTACGTTTATATCGCGTGTGTATGTATGTCTGTGTTTTTGTTCCTTTGTAAATGTTAAACTTAAATGTCGTTGGATTTGTCTTGATGGTGCGAAATTTATTGAATATATTAATTTTGTTTATATAATCCAGAGGCCAGTCGTAGCGCAGGGGCACAAAGTGTGACTGTAAAACCAAAGGTTGTTGGTTCGATCCCCACTCGAGGAGATGAAATATTTACTTAAATTTACATTATTAATTATTATTATTGATAAAAAGTATACCCAATAAAAAAAAGATTGAGGAAGTAATCTCTAATCCGCTTAGTTATAAAAGGTTTATATATATTTAACTGGCTGTCCGCCCTCGCATCATATAATTTAGTTTTCGATTTCGATCTATAAAACTTATTTGGTCACGGCTTATTAAGTTATATAAAAAACTATAATAGCTTACGATACGATTTTAATACATATTAAATATATGTATGTATATGGATAAGTAGGATAACTTTTATATTTTGTTACATTTTTTTAGCTTTACGCTGTATTCCGCAAATACCAGGGTAAACAGAGTAGGGAACCTAGGAACATAGTGATAAGTCTCTCTGTTCCCATTTTTTTAATTTTATTTATTTATTATTATTTTTTAGTGTAGTGTAGAGTATTATTTGTTAGTATTAAAAATATAGACACGTGGTCCGTACTTTTTTTTTACTTTTTCATTATTATCAACTAATCAACAGTTTTATATTTATCTGCTACTTAAACTATGCTTATAACTAGAGATAATTATCTAGATATTTAATTTCTAAGAAAGTTCAGGTATTTTTAGATTGCCTTTTTGTAAACATTTCACTTAATATCTCTGTTCCCATTAGGACACTTTCGTTCGGCGTTTTCCCCTTGATTCTGTAGTCTAGTTGAATGGCGCAAGTTAACAGAACGAGAAAATGAAAATTCCTCGAGTGGGAATCGAACCCACAACTTGTCGCATTTACAGTCTCAAGCTTGTGCCCCTCCACCACGTGACAATGCATATTGAATCAGGTGGAACGCAGAACCGCGCTTTTTCTCATTACGAAAGAGGATAAATTAAAAAGAATTCATTTCCCCGAGAGGGAATCGAACCCACAACCGTCGCATTCACAGTCAGAGTCAATAGTTGCTATAATTGTTAAAACAATTATAACAACTATTATCAAATGACGCGATGAAATTATAAGTGACAGTTTTATCTGTAGAAGTGTCACAGTAAACTGTGCGTGGGCGGAGAGTGGAAACACTCTCAGGCTGGTTTCAAGGCTCACTAATTGGTACATATTATATTGACTCTTATAAAATCTGTTTGATTTATTTTAAATTAATTTTTAAAGTAGTATGTTTTGAGGTCGTCGTGGAATGGTTACAAGCGTGCGACTGTAATCGCGCGGTCATGGGTTTGATTTCCAATGGGCAATGAAATATTTAACTTATTGTATAAATTTCGACAACTTTTTTTTTAATTTCGACAATTTTTCTTCACTTCTTCGCTTATTAGGCAAACGTGACATTGAGTTCCGCTACTCAACACGTAAATACCTGCGAGAATTCGGCGGAAAGTGTGGACAGGAACTGTCTAAATGGGATAGAGTGTCTCAACACTAAGTTCCTAGGTTCCCCCTTCTTAACCTGCTATGTTCGCGATACAGCGTGAAGCCATAAAAAATAATAAGCTTATAGCTATAAAACACCATACTATAATCGTGTCCGAAGGCTAAATTTGACCTTAAATGTCAAACTCCTCGCACTATTATTTCGTTAAACGTGATTTTGATACGTTACGCGTTGCAACACCAAAATTATTTAGATTTTTTAGAGATCTGTCAATTATCTTATAAGAAATTTTAATAAAAATAACTTTCCAAAAAATAGCTTTTAAGCGCTGTCTTTGCTTGCTTTTGAAAAATCCTACTAATATGTAAAAATAAATCAGCTTCACGCTGTATTCCGCACGCAGTAGGGTAGGCAGAAGGAACCTAGTGTTAAGACACTCCGTTCCTCACTTTCTGTCGAATTCTGGAGGCATTGCATGTTGAGTGACAGAACTCAACGCCGCGCTTAGCCTCGACACCAGAGCGAAGAAATGGAAATATAAATTTAAATAAATATTTCATCTCCTCGAGTAGGGATCGAACCCACAACCAGTCGGTTTTACAGTCACACTTCGTGCCGCTGCGCCACGACTGGCCTCCTAGAAACAGACACGACGCGAGACGCTACTAATATGTGTATATTATAAATGTAGAAGTTTGTTAAGACGGATTTTTTTTTTATCTAAAAACTACTGAGCGGATTTAGATGGAACTTTACAGGAATATAGCTTATACATCAGAATAACCTATAGTTTACAATTTATGTAAAGATTTTATATAAGTTGTGTATAATACAATAATAATTTTAATGCGGGCGAAGCCACTTGTGGTTTGCTAGTGTGGTATATTTGCGTAAAATTTAAATTGAGGCCGTCGTGGCGCATGGGGAACGGGTTTTAGTGTAAAAAGCGACGGTTTTGGGTGCGACCTCACTCTTATGTTATGGGAATGTTTATATCTCTGATAAACGAAGCGCGGTGCTGAGTTCCGCCACTCAACACGCAATGTCTCCAGAACTCAAAAATTTCGGGAAGTGGGGAACTAGTTTCTAAACATAAGGCCCTCTGCCCACACATAGGAGTGTAAATAAAAAAAATACATTTCAAATTTATATAAACAAACAATATAAACGGAACCTCTAAGGCAATTTAGGTAATACTTTAGTAAGCTTACAAAGCATCAGCTTCGTTATTATCAGTAATTATGATGTGATTAACTTTTGTACTTGTGTAATATTTAATTTTGACATTCTGAAAGTTCTGAATTATACACATACATATATTACAATATTATAATTGCTATAATAAGTTATGAGCTTATTATAATTTGTGGACTTTTAATATTATTTATAATTAGGCAACTTGCCTGTTTGGCCTTCGTAAGATATTTTATAACATATTCTCGTGATGCCCTACAATAAAGAGTGCAGGGTGTAAATCGAGGAGACAGAGCGCAGGGGCCCAAGCGTGCCACAGTAAACGCGATGATTGTGGGTTCGATTCCAAATCGAGGGAATGAAATATTTCATATATTAATTTCCTCGCTCTAGTACAAGGCAAAGCACGACCCTTAATTCTGCCACCCAGCACACAATGCCTGAAGATTTCGGCGGAAAGTGAGATCAGGAGTGTCTTAGTAGGAAACGGAGTGGTGTAAAACTAGGTACCCAGTTCTCTCTTTCCAGAGTTTCCAGACAGGATGCAGCTAAAAAAAATAATTCCCACGAATCGAAAGATTGAACCCATAACCACCACACATTCACAAGCAACCAGTACCCCACTGTTCCACACACCACACCATATTAATATATATTTTTAAATTTACATCTAAAAATAAACTCTATATATTTATAAGTTAGATATTACGAAATGCCTTCTGTTCGCGTGACCTTTGTTTTTCCCTTATTACATGATTAGTCCACACCTGTCGAGGGGGTTGAAAATACCAAGACAGTTAGAGCACCTGTAGCTAAGTGTTAAGTTCAAATTTCAAACATACCGACTACTTTTTTGAAATATTATGTATGTATGGCGTTTCGATGTGCTATATTTACGGTTTCGTACTTTAGATGCCTTTGAGGGATCCCTTTGTTGTCTGTCTGTGTCTCTATCTGTCAGTTTGTCTGTCCGTCTGTTATGACCCTTTTTTTTTAAGACAACATGGAAGTTTTTTTTTTCAAAAAAAAATAATACATGGAAGTATCAAGCTAAAATTAATATGGAATATCAAGGCCTACAGTCCCATGACCACAACGATGACACGTATAAGTTGGCAATAAGTTACGTAATATTTAATATCAGGTGTAAAATAAAAAAAAAATTATACTAGAATTATGTATCAGTAAGCTACCGTTTTGTGATCACGGTTTTATTCAGGAAAGCCGGCGAAAATAATATGTATTACTACTTCTACTACTAATATATTCCTTGTTAGTAAGATTAATTATATTCTTATATTAAACTTAATTATATTTTATACAATTTAAATATTTTTGGTAAATTTGATGTTAGTTCGATTCCCACTACAAACCATGAAGTATTTTCAATTCAATTCTCTTGTAACAAGACAAAGCATGGCGATGAGTCCCACCACTTAACACGCAATGTCTCGAAAATTTGGGGGGCAGTAGGAAACGAAGGATATTGTCACACACGCGTGTGAAGGATATTTAAAAGACATCATTAAAGGCTCCTTTCTATATTACTCACAGAACGGAAATTTGTAAAGAACTCCAGAGATGCTAACAACATAAATAAATTATAACAAGCGTATAAAAATTTCGACGTAGCTCGATGAGAACGTGTGGCTTAGTGGTCAGAGCGCCTGGTCGGTTTCCAGGAGGTTCGCGGGTACAAGTCACGCTACGTTCAAATTTTTATACGTTTTCTAAATAAGTATTTTTTTTCTAACTGTAAAATAACACTTTAAAAATGTTTAAAAATATTCAAAATATTTTAAACTCACCCTCAGGTCTATCTCAGCATTTCTCTCTAATCGTACTGTAATAACAAAGAAAATAGTCACTGTAGAGATTAAAAATGGGCAACCTACTAAAAGGAATAGTGTATACTGAATAAAATACTGAATGAATGTTAGGTTGTGGCCAAAGAGTTCCGTCCACAGCTGCATAGTAAGGAAGCAGGTGCAAATATGCATTAATATTATGTTTTTTTTAAAAAACGTTAGACTTACAAATATCAACTTTCTTTATTTTCTCACGATCGTATTTTCTTTGAGAAAAGAAAAGAAGAACGAGAAGAAAAAAGACCACTAAATATTCAAGTGATTTCGAGTTTTCTTTTAATTCACGCTCTTTTTATGTATAACCGATAAAAACATTGAAAATTAAGTTTTAAAGATAAAACACTCTGTTCTCTACTTTCTTCTAGTATGTCCAGTATTGAGTAGAAACACACAAAATGAATATTTCTTACCAGACAGGAGATTTTCATATTATTTCCATTTAAGCGATCTACATAACGGGATTCAAATCCACAATAAACAATGCAGTGTGCAGTCTTTGATTCTACTGAACTATGATAGCGTCGACATTTATTTATTTTTTTTCGCCGAATTCTGGAGGCAGTACGTATTGAGTGGTGGATCTCAACGCCCCACTTTGCCTCGTTACGAGAACAAGGGTTTTTTAATATTAAATATTTAAATTCCTCAAGTGGGAATCGAATCCACAACCAGTCGCGTATACAGTCCACTGCTCCACGACTGGTCTCCTTGTGTCGCAATTTAAGAGGATTCCATATACGGTGACGGAATTCAACGCCGCCTCACATAACATTATTTCTCTTATGTAAGTCTTCTACGAAATCATAATTATAAGAGCCTTACGCTCTAGATCACATGTTTACAAACATTTTTGTAACACTAAGATAAATGCTTATAATGCTTAGATCTTTTATAAACTGGTTCAAAGAAGGCAATTAGCGTTTTAATTTTAGTTAAACTGTAAGGTGCGACTGATGATTAAAATAGTACAGTACCTACTTTGTAAATGGGAGGATACGAAATAGCTTCACCTTACTTTTTTAGAAAACGTATAAAAATTTGAACGTAGCGGGACTCGAACCCGCGCCTCCTTGAAACCGACCGACTCCTGGAGACCTCCTGGTCGGTTTCCATACGTTCAAATTTTTATACGTTTTCTAAATACGTATTTTTCTTTCCTAAGTGTGGAATAACATTTTAAAAATGTTAAAAATAGCTTCACCTTATTATAGTCCTTTAAACTTTCGGGTTCTAAAAAGAAAAGAAATAAATATTTTCTTTACTAAAGAATAATATTAATTTTGGATGTCTAGTAATAATAATAGATAGAACTAACTACTTCGAGGTCGTCGTGGCGTAGTATAACGGCGTCTTCGTTCAATTTCCACTTGGGAAACATTGTAACAAGACAAGGCGCGATGTTAAATTCCGCCACTCAACAGGCATTGTTTGAAACATTGGACGGTGTGTGAGGAACGAAGTGTCTTAACACTAGTTTCCCTAGGTAAAAAGCGCCTTACTATATAGCAAAAAGCGCGTCTTTCCATAATAAGAAAAAGCTAACATAATAAATGTAATAAGTAAATATATAGAATCAATACTTTTACCTAAATCTAGAAGAATAAGAAGGTCTTATTTTAACACTAGCTTTTTAAGAGTTAGTGTTAAGACACTCCAATCTCTTAATTGTATTCACAAGTTTCCACAATAATTTCAATAAATTTCAAAGCTAAGAACTTAGAAATAGGACCCTAAGAAATAATTTCTGACTTAAAATAGATTTCATAAAATTATTTCTCTATGGGATTTTATTCTTTACAAATTAGTGATGTGTACAAATAGAGGTGATAATCGCGTAAGGGTCACTTTACACAACAGTTACGCCAGGTTACGCTTCGTAACGCGTGGCGCTCTTCTTTACTAGAGTCACCATCATTTTGGTAATTCAAAAGAACAGTATTTTGATTTTTGTTTACATTTTTACTTTTTGTGGAATATATAAGGAGAGAGCAGAGATTTTGTGAGTTGTTTTTTGTTCTTGTCGAAATATTAAAATAAAATATGATTAATATTTGCTTTTTCACATATAATCATGACGCCAAGCTCACAGTAGACACAACTTCAAACGAAGTGTACAAGTTATTTTCATAACAGCTTCATATTATATCTTCTATGTAGCAGGTTAGGCAGAGGAAACACTAGGTTCCCTCTAGGCTGTCGGTTAAGGTTAAGTTAACACTCACTCCCGTCCCCATGTACTGCCCAATTTTCAGGACATGCATATTGAGCAATGCAAAGCATTATTTTGTCTTCATCTTTAAACAAGAAAGAAATTGAGAATATCTAAGTTTTTTTAGCACTCTATTTTAATAATATGTTATAATTGTTTCTATACCCTTATATATTTTTATCTTTAAGTAAAAAAGGAAAATAAAATAAAAATCTAAAGGAAGATTATTATTTTATTTTTCCTTTTTTAATTGTTATGTGCCTATGAGTTTATTTTCGCCCCATTTAGCCTAGTGTACCCGTCTGAAAGTGTTTGTTACTCCTAGATTTAATTCAGTGTACCACATTTTTTTTTAATACAAAAAAACTCCAGACTGTGGCGCAAAAGGGGGAATGGTTTGTTTTATCACTAGGTCCCCTCTGCATACCCTGCTGTGTGCGGAATACAGAGTGAAGCTAATTTTTTTTGTATGTAATCATAAATGAAAACAAACGTTAGAAGGTCAATAAATAAATACAAGTCCCTCTATTATTACTACAAATGAACTCTAATGGCCACCCTAACAGGAGTTTCTATACAATTTCGCATCAACAAGAATTGTATCACGATATATGAAGAAAACTTTTAATATTTGAAGATTGCAATACTTTTTCATAATCACACTATCGTGTGTTACATAAGTGAAGTAAGAATCAGCTATATCATTTATATTGATAATTAGGTACAGTATTCACAGGCTTGAGGCCAGTCGTGGCGCAGAGGCATGAAGCGTGACTGTAAAACCGACTGGTTGTGGGTTCGATCCCCACTCGAGGAGATGAAATATTTACTTAAATTTATATATTCCATTTGTTCATTCTGGTGTCGAGACTTAGCGCGGCGTTGAGTTCTGTCACTCAACACGCAATGCCTTCAAAGTTCGTAGGTTTCCTCTGCCTACCCTGCTGTGTGCGGGATACGGCGTGAAGCTGATTTTTGTTTTAATTTTTTAATTCACAAGCTTTTATTTGCATTGCTGTTAGTAAGTGTGTTAGTGTATGTGAAATATTGGAAGCTCAATTTGAATCACTTTCCAGTCGGAAAAAAAAATTAAACTTCATCCGTAGCGAGGTAGTCAGAGACAACGGAGCGCTAAACGCTACGGTCTCTGCATACCTCTTTCGCCTCGTCTACTTTCATCAACCTCTTCATACATGCCTTTCTGCCAGAATAAACTGCAATTGGATTAAGACTTCAGCTCTGATGACAATGAGAACAATCATATAATATAATCAATATTTTTGTTAATCCAAAATGGCTGCCGCAACAAAATTCAAATATATTTTTTTTGCACAATTCACCTAAAATGTAAAAGTAAATAATAATAAGGTTTATAAGTAAAAAATTGGGCGAAAAATGGGCCGTGCCTTTACATTTGGTTCCCTAGTTCCCTCTGCCTTCTCTAAGAAGGCAGAGGGAACTTCTCTAAGAAGGCAGAGGGAACTAGGGAATCACTACTACACAAATTTTCGCCAAAAATTTGACACAGTGCTAGGTAGCAGAGCCCCACGTCGCGCTTTGAGTATCAGAGTGGTGCAAATGAAAATAATGTTTAAGAGGGAATCGAATCGACAATGGTCGCTTTGACAGTCACACGCCAACCCTCTGCACCACAACAACCACTAAGCATTTAAGTGTTTATTGAAAACACAGTTTTTTAATATAAATAATATATTTTTAATTCCTTTATCCTTAAAAAAATGACGAGTTTACAAAGCCTTATAAAGTATTTAAACTAAACTAATTCTTTACATACATATTGACACCATATTTTGTATACCCATTTAACCTTACTTATATTTTATTATTGCATCAATAAAATAAACGATATATCGATTGTTTTTAAACATTTTTAAAGTGTTGTTTCACACTTAGGAAAGAAAGTCGATTTTTTAGTTTTAAATACTAAACTAAAATAAAAAATACTGATAGCCGGCATTGGGCAACCTTTACGTGTCTGTCTGTATAAGCGATGGTTGTGAGTTCGATCCCTACTCAAAGGAAAGATTTTTTTAATTTTCTTAACTCTGTTTACAGAGCAAAGTGCACCGTTGAGTTCCGCTTCTAAACTCAAAAATTGAACGATAGATACGTGGGGAACAGTGTCTTAACCCAAAATTGTCTTCGCCTTCCCTGCTATATGCGGAATACAGCATGAACCTTTTTTTTTACTAAAGCGTATTGCATTTATTTTATTTCAAAAAGAGTTCTCTTGGTGTTTCTAATTCAATTTTAGTAATTGAATACGTAATAAACTATCTATAGGTTTGTTAGCTCCCGACGTAATGATTAAAGCAGAGAGAACCTTGTGTTAAGGCTTAAGTGCACTGCCCAATCTAAATTTTCGAGACGTTATGTGTTAAGACCAGTCGTGGCGCAGGCACACAAGCGTGCCATATAAGAGCGATGGATTGTGAGTTCGATTCCGTATGTGCAAGATATACCGTGACGTTAAAAAAAAATTATGCTCAAAAGTTACAGAATTTATTATGAAAAAAAATCGTTCATTATTAACAAACATTGAACCTTGATCTGAATATAGATTGCTTTACTATATTATTATAGAACAATCAAATTATGCTAAAACATAAACCCTCAAATACCAGGGTGATGTTTAAAAGTAAACATAAATAATTTTCAATTCTTAGCGAAATGATCTAATAATGTCTTGCCACCATCGATTTCCTGTACCATAAAATCTAAAATTTATTTACCAAGTATATCAATCCCTTCCCACGTAGCAACTGCGTTATTATATACAATACGAAATTATAAAACAGAGTCACTATCCTCACTCCTGGTCAGCGAAGCCCGAAGTACTTATGGAGACCAACCACGTGTAACAGACGGTAGTGCACCACATACATAGAATTAGAAAATGTTTAGACAGTACAAAAGCTTTTATTTTATTGTTCATATTTTTGCAGAGAGGTCTTATAGAGATGGTAGTGAACAGACACTCTGTTCTAAATTTTAGCTGTACATAAAACAAGGTTAACGACATTTAAATATTTATATTTAGTAAAAATGAGAGATGGTCGTTGTGGTACAGTGGGCCAGCGTTTAATTGTAAACACAACGGTTAATTATTAATTTAGGTTCATTGTCTCACTAGGTAGATGAAGTGCGGAGTTCAGTTTCGCTATTCAACACGCAATGTCTGGAAAATTGGGCGGAATTAATACCTACAATGCTATGCACGAGAAATTGCAAAAGCTACATTTATGCATACATATACCTAAATATATGTATGCATAAATGTAGCTTTACAATTTCAATTTTTTAATAAATTTTTAACTTAAAATCCCACAATAGTCGCGTTCAAGTATAATATAACTAAGTCAAGGTAGCATTCAATTTAAATTAATATTTCTCATACAAAACAATGAATATTTTTCCCTTTTTTATAGCTTCAATTTCACGTCACATTATTAAAATAAACTCTTTAATCTTTAACAGATAAAGAATAAAATAGAAATAAAAAGATTACATTTTCATTCTCACACTTTTCCTTTTATTTATATCACGGTCAAGTGTGACCGAGCAAGATAAGGTAATAGTAATTGTTAATTTAAGAAAAAAATGCTATTGTATACACTAAGTCAATATTTACACCAATTATTAATTGTATAATTAAATAAATCAGCTTAACGCTGTATCCCATACACAGCGGAATAAGCAGAAGAAACCTAGTATTAAGATACTCCGCTCCCCATTTTTCGCTGAATTCTGGAGGAGGCGTTGCGTGTTGAATGGCGGAACTTAACGCCGCGGACGCGCCGCCGAGTATAATAAGAAAGAGTAAGATTTTAATAAAAAAAACACTCAGCATAATAGAAATTAAGTACACTAAAGCCTCGTACAAGCTGACTTAATTTAATAACTAAATATAATCATTTAAAAGATATATATATACAAAAAAAAATGTCTTAACCACTGTACATTACAAAATGGCAGTCGCAAACAGAGCCATTACCCATCTACATGACAAAATAAAAAGACCAATTAATTTCGTACATCATAATTAACTTTTCCAACGAACGATAAAGCAAAAACCGACCAAACTGGGGCTTCGGGACATTTCAAAATTCAAACAATTGTTTATTCGAGCCAATTCTGTTTTTTCCCAACTCTGCGTCACTCTTGCGGTACGAATCTTAGTAAATCATTCAGTGTAATTTGTGCGCTTGAGCCTCAACGTGCTCTACTGTTTCTGTGTTTGAATAATAGAATATCTATATACATATGTATGTATGTATGTATGTATATGTGAGATAAATAGTTTTTTTTTTTGTTGGTGAAAAGTAAAAAAAAAAGTGTGTGCTAAAAGTGATAATTGTTGAAGTGTTTGTGTTTTAAATTTTAACTTTTTTTTTTTCAAAATTGAATATTAACTAAATTTAATTTAACTTAAAGCCTTAAAATATTCATAAATATATTTGAAAATAAATTTTTAATCTCATATAAAAGTTTAAATGAACTAAAGTCAATATAAAAAAAAGCAGCTCTAAGACACACATGTGTTCACAATGTGCAGTTAAAACGGTGTATTGTTCAACATTTGAGAATATTTGTTATAACTATAGTATTACCTACATGTGTTGAGTTTCCGTTTTAGAGGCATTTAAAATTTACTATAGGCATAAGGAAGCTAGGTCAAGGTATAATTGGTAAAGATTTTTTGTTTTATAAGCAATTATAATCCAATTAACTTAAGGGCATTGCAAACATTAAAAAAAAATATATAAATACAACAATTAAAATAAATAACCTATTTAATAACCACTTAATGCATTTTATCGCATAGAATGGTAGAGAAACTAATGAGGACTCTCCGTTCTCCGCTCTCCGCCTTTTTTCAACATCATCTTCATTCACTATTTGTTGATTGGTGGAAGTCAATCCTGCCGTGTTTGTCAAGCCACAGTATTGAAAAGAAATAATATCATCACTCAAATGGGGAATACACATAAAACCATCTTATTACTAATACTGAAAAATCTATTTCTAAATAACTGAAACGACTAAGCTGAACTGACTAACTGAATTGAGCACTTAAGTATTACAAAATTATTGTTTTATAATACTCACATCATCCATGTTATCGTGCTGATGCTCGCGTGTGCACACGCCATGGTAGTTCGTCCAAATTTAAATAGCAAATATTATAATATTGAGGCTGTGGTAACATAACTGTCGTAGGTTCGATTCCTACTTGGGGGAATCATTTTATTTATTTTCGTATTCTCCTCCTGGTAGACATAGCACGGCGGTGAGTTCTACCACTCAATATGCAATGTTTCTAGAATTTAGCGGGACGTGGGGAATGTCTTACATTACATTAGGTTACATTAGGTTCCCTCTGTCTACCCCGCTATATACGATATGAAGCGTGAAGCTAAAAAAAACAACGAAAGTACCTTCCATAAATCATTAATATGAATTACAAAAAATTATGTTTTATATTCTACAGCTGCAGGAAGTTCTCTCGATAAATCTCTTGGGTAGGATACATTATTACATATGAGTATGAATATTATACTGAAAGATGCTTTGGTCTGATCTGGTCTTATTTTTATTTGAATTAAATTAAATAACCTACTGGACTAATTTTATTATGGTTCTTTACATATAAGAATTGGAAATACATAGGTTTTTAATTGAAGATTTATATGCGTTTTTTATATTTAATGTCTTTTCTTATTAAATTGGAGATTGGAAAAAAAATCTGCTAAGTTTTGAACGAGGCTCGATATTCCGTCACCACAACCGCAATTAGATAACGCCAAACTGCCCTGTCAGGACACTATTTCATTTAAATTATTCTTATTTCTGAGTGTCTTAGCACCAGGTTTTACATGTTTTTCTTAGATTTTGTTGAAGTGATTTTTTTTCATTCCGTTCCCATTAAGACTCTTTCTTTCCCCATTTTAAACCGAATTTTTGAGACGTTGCATGTTGAGTAGTGGAACTCAACGCCGGGCTTGAACCTCGTTACCAGAGCGAGGAAATGAAAATATTTAATATTTCATTCCAAATTCAAATTTAATTTATTATTATAGATTGTTATTGATGAATAGAGTTTAAGCCTACAATCAATAATATTGACCTATTATATATTAGTCCTAAAAAGAACTATAAAAAATGGTCCAAGTTACAGTAGGTACGTATCAACTGTGGCAAAACATCATCAATATTTAATTCGATTATATAAATTTAATTATAATTATAAATTTAATGAAGAAATTATACCATTTACATAAAAGTAGTGAGCTAATATTATTAAAATAAAATTTTGAAATTCATATGAACCATTACGTATTTTGTAATTGGGAGAAACTCTTGATATTTGTTTAAAATTTTGGGCCTTATTAGATAGAAAGATAATGACAAAAATTCTTATATGTACATTATTAAATTTGATAAGTGAAAAATATATATCATTTGTAGTGTAATATTGTTAGTTTTTAGACATATTACCAATATTTTGATAAATTTTAAAAAAATTCGGGCCGAACGAAGGCCAGTCGTGGCGACTCCAGAATTCAACGCAAAGTGAGGAACGGAAATATTTAAATGGATGTAGAGTGTCTTAACACTATATAATAAACAGATTCCCTCTGCCTACCCTGCTAAGTTGCGGGATACAGCGTGAATCTATAAACCAACGCTAGGTTTGGTTTGGCATACCGATTAGAGAACGATCTAAATATATGCAACAATCTATTGATATGAATCTCCTATCTTATTATCATTATGTCCATACATACATACATACATACATACATACACATGTCTTCAACCAGTTCCAATTGCAATAATTATATATATTTTACTGTGTTCTTCAACCCGATACAAACAAATTTACATTTGAGAGCGCCCGTTAAATCTGTAACGTTGTATTCGCGTGCTGAATCCTAATAAGAGCGGTATAATCGGTTAACGAACAAACCAATTTTATTATGCCTTGCTATGTGAATTGTGGGTTTTTTTCTCCAGATTTTTTGGGAATTTTACTGCAATTACTGTACTTTCTTTGGATTTTTTTGAGAAATATCTGGACCGTTGAGGCTGTCGTAGCGCAGTGGCACAACGGCTATCTGTAAACTTGAAGGTTGTGGTATCGATTTCCACTATATGGAGTGAATTATTTTCATTTTCTCGACCTGATAATAAGAAACAGTTCAGTGTTAAGTTCCGCCAGTTAACAATTTAAAATTGCGCGGAGAGTGGGATAGGGGATGTCCTAACGCTTGTTTCCTCTGTCTATCCTGCTCTGTGAAACTGAAAAAAAAATCTGAAAAAATACAACACATCGTTTTCATTAGAGGGGAAGGGAATTTAGGTTTAATTCTAAAATATCTTTTCCTTAGTTAATACAATTCGTGACTGGCGTAATCTAACTCCATATAATGTCTAAAAAAACACACTTTTTTTTTTGTTAATTCATTATATGGAACATGCTTAAATCCTTGAATAAGAATCGAACTTACACCCATTACGTCTAATAATGTATGTTACACAATTTTGAATTAAAATTTCATTTATGTCTAATTTTAATAATTTATATGCATTATAAGTATGTTATAATAATATTAGTATAAAATTAGTCAATATTTATATAACCGATAGAAGAGGCCGTCGTAGCACATTGGAACAGCATCTATCTGTAAATGTTGGTTTTGGGTTCGATCCTTACTCGGGGGAATGGTTATATTTTCATTTCTCCGCTCTGGTACACTAAAACGCAATGTCTTAAAAATTCGTCTGAAAATTGAGGTGCGTAGTGACTTAACACTAGGAGCCCTCTGCCTATTCTGCTATGCGGAAAAAAAGCGTGAATCTGTCTTTTTAATTTATATAACTTTATTTCACATTATATACATATACATAACTAAGAATTAATTATAATATAGAAAAGAATAAAAAAACACCATATTAAGCTAAATTCTTACAAAATAAACAAAAATCATATACTAATTGATTTCACCTCTATTGTATAATAGGTGTCGAAAGCTAAAGCAATGACCCCAAATGAATGTACTCGTATAAGAAACGGATCTACAGACGACTGACTAAAAACAAAATGTTCTGAATATATAAGTAGGGATTTAATTAGACAGTGAAACAATGGTGAATGTGCCGTATTCTGTAAAATATTACTGGTGATTAACGCTGTTGTAGTGTAGTTGAGGTGTGTTGGTGATAAACGTGATGGTTGTGGGTTCGATTTCTAATCAGCGAAAAGATGTTTTTATATCCTTTTTTTTATAACAAGCTCACTCCAACCTCCATCTCTATGTAGTGCGTTGAGTTCCGACAATACGCAATGCATTGTTAATTTAATGAATAGGAGTGTCTCAACACAAGGTTCCTTTCGCCTATCCTGCTAAATGCGGGATACAGCGGGAAAAAGAAGGTATTTTGTAAGGAGACGTTCAGTAGATATACATACGTCTAATTAAAATATCTATATTTTTTATTTTTACGCTGTATTCAACATATAGCAGGGTTACACCGTTCCCATTAAGACATTTCAATTCCAAAATTTCCGCCGAATTCTGGAAGCTTTGCGTATTGAATAGCGGAATTCTACGCCACACTTTGTCCCGACCTCCTCTCATAATTAATTCGAATCGGAATCGAAGCCACAACCGTCGCCCCCTGCGCCACGACGACTGCCTCATTATCTACATATCTACATACGAGTGTATAATTAAATTAAACGGTAGAGAAAATTATTTACACTTTTGAAACTCGTAAGTAACTCGTTCAATTTGTTTAGCTTGTTGCCGTAATTTCTTTACATTATGATATTTCAGGTATTCAAGTGAAATTAAAATACTTTACCCATAATCTTGTAACTTGAAATATCTTAACACTGTTGTTGCTATTTATGGAAGTATTTTATTTTATATGGCAAAGACTATGTTGCTTTGAAAATTTTAGTTTCACTTTTAATGTGTTAAAGCCAGGCCGTATGACTGTAAACGTGATAGATGGTGGGTGGAATCAAAGCGCGGCGCCTAATTCCGACACTCAATACGTAATGCATCCAGAATTTTACGGAAACTTGGGAACTATATACTACGGGGACGGAGTATCTTAACACTAGGTTCCCAGGTTCCTTCTGCGGCCTCCCTGTTGTATGCGGAATACAGTGTGAAGCTGAAAAAACTATGCGCACTTGGAAAAACACAGTTTTTTATACGTTGGTTTCTATATAAAAATGTTTTCAATACTTTAGTTTGATATTAGTCAAAGTATTATCAAATATTTCAATACATTTTGCATTTAACTTCAACTACTTAACGATTTTATTGCACAGTTCCTGAGCACAAATTTATAATTTAATTGATGATTCATTTGCAAGACTAATATTGCTCTTTTTAAGCAATTACGCCCTAGTGTAAAGACATTCTGATCTCCCACAGCTTAATTTTCGAGACATTGCATATTGAATGGCCAAGCTTTGTCTTTTCGAGACATTGCATATTGAGTGGCCATACTTTGTTACCAGATAGAGAAAATGAAATTAATTAATTCTTTGACGCATTTTTTTTCACTTTGTTTAAAAAGCTGCCCAAAATCTAATTTTCTTAAGTTTTGCCTTTAAAGCTTTACCATATTTATAGAGTCATAAACTCGGCCTAAAGTAGCATTAAAAATATTCAAATATATTTTAGAACCTTGTAGGACGATGTTAGACACCACGCCTTCGTAATAAAGAATATTACGTAATTTTGATATCCTTGAATTCTGAAGACATTACGTGTTGAGTAGCGAAACTCAACGCCGCACTTTGCCTCGTTACCAGAGCGATGAAATGAAGGTATTAAATATTTAATTTCCTCCAATGGAAATCGAACCCACAACTCACTGTCACTCGGCATTTATATGTATTTAAAAGTTTCGTAACATAACTAATTAAAGTCTCTTGGAAAGTAAAAGTATTTTAACACTTTTCTTTACCTATTCGGGTCAAAGTAGCTGAAGAACAAAAAGAGATTTTGTTTCAGCTTACGTTGGAGCTCTTAAATATAATAAGCATTTTTAGTACATATTGTAATTGTAAAAACGTAAAGATAATTGCTTTTAAAATATATATTTGCATTTTACTTAATCTATATTAGAAACTTTTTAACTTTATTTAGGATTTTGTTTAAGACAGACGGAAAATTATACTTAAAATATGTTTTCATAATTTCTAACGAGAGAGAGCTTATGAGAGAGATATTTTTTTGCTGTATCGCGCATGTCTTAACTTAGTAGGCTGGGTAGGAAACCTAGTGTTTAGACACTCATTGAGTGATGGAAATCAACGCCGCGTTTTGTTCTGTCAGAGTGAAAATCGAACCCACAACCATTGCGTCAAGTCACAACCTTACACTAACATTTACAATTTGTGACAAAAAATAAACATTCAAAATAATTCAATGAAATGAATAATTTACAAGTATAATCTTTTAAATTATCTCTAAATGAGATGTAAACGATAAAAGCTTCAATTTGTCTCTGTAATCTTATACTGTTACTATTAGTATGAATTAACTTACAACGATTATTACTATAGTATAAAATAGTCGTAGTAGAGTTTAAGACTACTTGTTCCTTTATGACTCTACAATTATAAGCAAATTTACGGTCTTCTTATTTTTCCTATTTTCACGTTTAAGGGTTTTTTTATGCAAAGTAGACACAAAAAAATTTATCGTAGTTAAGACACTACGAGGCAAATGCGCATCATTGAGTTCCGCCACTCAACACGCAATGCCAGAATTCGGCTGAAAGTGGGGAACGAAGTGTCTCAATACTAGGTTCCCTCTGCCTACCCTGATGTGAGCGGGATACATTGTAAAGCTGATTTGTATATAGCAAAACCGAACACCCACTGTGGCACGTCGACAATATTAACCTTATAAATTTCAACAAATATTGAACTAATTATTTTGAATTTAAATATATTTCCTAGCTCTGGCAACAAAGTAAAGTGCACCGTTGAGATCCGCCACTCAGCACGCAATGCTTCCAGAATTCGGCGAAAAATGGGTAACAGAAGTGTCTTAACACTACTTTCCCATGTTCTCTCTGCCTAACCTGCTATGTGCAGGATACGGTGCGAGGTTAAAAAAAATAGTCATAACCTTCTCTTATGAGTTTCAGTTCTCATATTGAACAATGGAAATACATTTACAATACGTATTGTTAGACCAATTATGGTAGATTTATTTATACGACAATATTTCAACATGTGTGCCAATTTCATAATCTATTATAATAGTCTACAGATTATAAATAAAATCCCAAGACGCGCTTATTTTGTATGTGTCTACTAACGTTTTACATGTATTACTATAGGGATTTTTTACGATTTTTACCTTTAGAAAAAGATTAAATTGTACTTATATTTATGTTATAGCTAAAAAATAATATATTTTTTTTGACCAAAAAGTATCCTATGTCACTTTTAATACCTCTAAAAAAATTTAATTAAAAAATCAGCTTCACGCTGTTTCCCGCACACAGCAGGGTAGGCTTCCTTCCTTACTTACTGTCGAAATCTAGAGGCATTGCGTGTTGAGTGGCGGAACTCAACGCCGCGCTTTGCCTCGACACCTGAGCGAAAAAATGAAAATATAAATTTAAATAAATATTTCATTTCCTCGAGTGGGGATCGAACCCACAACCAGTCGATTTTGCACTCTGTGCCTCTGCGCCACGACTGGCCTAAATAATACCTCTCAAAATATATATACAAAGTTTCGTGATAATCGATTAAGTGGTTTTGTCTTGACAGCGTAACAAACAAACTGACATTCACATTTATAATATTAGTGTAATGATGACATTTCAAATTAAAAATTGAGATATCGAAAACATGAGACCGGCGTCGCAATTATGATAAGCCGGCGTCATATATATTTATATTAAACATAAAAACATACTTTTTTATAAGCTTAAACAAAAATAATCTTCTATTGATTACTTCCTGATAAATGTACAATTAAATGTAATAAATATACTATCACATACCTGGTGTATATAGTTTTTAGTCGCAGAGAATATTATATCACTCTTTTCTCCACTTTCCGTCTATTTATTGGGCGTGGGCACATTCCATATGCCCCATCAAAGCGACATTTCGTTAATAAATAGTATTACATAATATAAAAGAAAAGAATTATTATAGTTTAATTTAATTCACATAAATATCAATGACCATATCACAACGGATCACTAAAAAGTGCGTGTTTGTAGCTAGTTACAATGATTTGAAACCACTTAACCTTTTTAAAACTGATTTACTTTTTCTAAAAGAATTTAAATAGTTTCTTCCATACCTGTATCTTAAACGATCAACTCTAGCCTTTTCTTAGAATAATACAATTAATCTTAATTAAAATTCTACAAAACTATTAAAAAACGCAATAAAATTTACAAATAAAATGTTAAATTTTAAAGCCTCAATAAAACGGAAACTGCAGACAGAATAGCAATCACATTAAAATGTATAATCTAGTTCTCTAAATAAATAAAATTAAAAATGGTGGTGATATTTTTACCATTGTAACAATGTAATGGCCAGAACTGTAAGAAAAGTGAAGCGGGGTAAAGCGAAAGAGATAAAATTACCAGCTATAGTCATCACGCCACCTGAAGATATGAAATTGGATAAGGAAAACAACAACGAACTTCCAGAAACCAAAATGAATTTCAACGTAAACGACCTTATAGCTCAGCTATCACAAAACTCCAAAGCGTCTAAAGAAGAAATAGAAGTTATTCAAAGAAAATTACTGATACAGGCAAATGAAATTTTAAAAGTCAATGCCTTCGCCAATCAATCTGAACCTAGGGTTATAGGGAGTACCCAAAAAGGTTCCATATACGGGAAGCCTATAACTAATCAAGATACCCAATTAGTACCTGAGAAGTTGCAAGAAAGCGAGGTAAACAGGCGTAGGGTCAATACGATGAATGCTGGTGGTTTTTTCTACGGAACGAGTTCCAACCGCCCGAGCAGTGCGCACTTCGCGTCTGACAGAGGTGAATGTCTTTAACGTTTATTATATTTTTTTAAGTTTGTGTGTGTTTTTTTGTGTTTAATTGTGTTTTTTTGTGTGTTAAATTGAGATTTTTGTGTATTTTCTATTGATGTATTAACGATTTCGATAGATTGTTTATATTTTTGTGTTAAATCAGATTGTCTGATACATTATAGTAGTTGACCAATATGCTGTATCACAAGTGATAAAATAACCTAAAATAACACTTGCTTACAGGTAAGATTTTGATATAAATTCCATTATTTTTTTTTCTTTTACAAAAAGTTATATAATATATGTATGGGTATGAATAAGAATGAGTTATTTACATTTTTTAATATGTAAAATAATTCATTATACATATATTATTATAAATAGTGAAACTTAACTATTTATGTCCTTTTAACGATTTTAATGACTTATCTTATTTTATAAGTATTCATATTTAAAATCTGTTAAAGTTTTTTTACTCAAAAAACAACTTTATTATAAGGAAATAAATGCCATTTTTTTTCTAAATATAAACTTAAAGAAATGTCAAATCCATTGACCATTAGCGTGTGTCGTGACATGAAAGGATTTTCTCTCAACACTCAAAATTCCGTTACTTCTAGTGCTTTTAATATAAGTACAGAAAAATATATTTTATCTTATATTTAACTTTGTAGTTATCACGATAGGTAGACCAGAGTGCCACTGTAAACACAACAAGTTGTGGGTTTGATTATCACTCAATTAAAACTAATCATTTATTTAATATTTTCATTTCCTTGCCTTGGTAGCAAGGTGTTGCCTTGGTGCCACTTCGTTCTTTACATAGAGATATCCAATAAAGTAAAAAGTTAACGCTACATGATATTTAAGCCAAAAAAAAACACGAATTCAATACCATCATTCCCATGAATAGAATTCGAATTCACAACCATCGATCCGAATGCGAGTTCACTCAGGCACGTCCTAACTGCGCCACCAATAACTATAAACCTCTATAAACGTCATTAGCCTGAATATTTTTTTTGCTTTACAGTGTGTCTCGCACATAGCAGGGAAGCAGAGTGAAACTGGGAACCTACTCTTAAGACATTCCGTTCCCGTTTAGAAACTTTAGTTACCCACTTTCCGCTGAACCTGAATAACTTTTTTTTTCAACTTAACATTGTATAAATAATACACTTTTTTTTAGATATACGATGCATCCCGTGCACAGCAACCCTGCTGTGCACGGGATGCTGTGCAGACAGAGAGAACGTGTGTTAAGACACTCCGTTCCCATTGAGACACTTTCGTTCTATACTCATTGAATTCGATTGAAAATGGAGCAAGTACACTTTAAACAAAAAATATATATATTTTATTTCCAAAGAACTTTGAAATTTCAAAGTAAAATACATGTATAAGTATTGAATAATAACCACTCGTTACATTTACAACTTTATTATTACGGTACGAATTTTGAACGAACACATATATTCTTACTTATTCGTTTTAATGGCTCTTTAAGCTTCTTACAAAGCTTAAAATGCTGGTATTATCTCAATAACATATTCTTATCTTAGATAATTCAGAAATATGGTCGACAGTTTAAGAGCAAAGGGTTTTTGATGGTAAATTTGGTTAAATATTAAATACATTAAGAAACATCTAGCAAATTTAGACTTACATTTATTTAGATTATATTATTAGCTTCATGTTAAATCCCGCATATAGTAGGATAAATATAAGAAACCTAATATTAAGACACGAAGTTCCCCGAGACGTATGTTGAGTGGTGAAAATAATCCATTGATCTGAATAGGAATGGAACCCACAATCCTTGTTTTTGTAGCCAGACTATATTGTTTTAGATCATATGGTTACGGCCTTACTGTCATATATTAAGTTGACACTAGGTCTTTTCTGTCCATCCTGCTATGCACGATAAGGACTGATACTGAAAGAAAATTAACAAAAAATATTAGAATCTACTATTATGTAGATATGTATGTATGTAATACATAGATATAAAATATTTGCAAACTTTCACAATCAATTATTCTTAATAAAACACCGGCAGTTTGTATTATTTATTAGAAAAATATGCACCTTATAATAAAAATATATTTGAATAGTATAAATTATAAGATTTTGCAGTAAAGTAAAGTTTAACGATCATATTTCAAAATAAAGTATAATATATGAGAGTCGAGCTTTTATTAAATGGATGAATGAGTTTATACCTTTCTTTTCATATTTGATACGACTGAAATTTGCAACCGACAATAGTACTTATATATTTTTCCAGTTATATTTTTTATCAAAACCAAACCATATAATAGATAGATGCAAAAAATTTCTGCCATTCTGGAATCTTAATATAATGAGAATAAATTTTTAACTAAAATTACGTACCTGAGTTGGGTAACAACTAATAGCTGAGTTTTATATAAGTAATTGCTGTTTGTGGTTACAATCAGTTATTTTTCAAGAGAAGAGCTATTTTAATCTAGAACAGAACTTATAAAATTGGCTTTTAGATCTTTCACGAACATTATTAGCACTTACCATTAGCATTAGTACCTTATCATGAAGAGTCAATTAAGGATTACTTCAAAATGTATTTACATTATTTCAAGTCGTCTCATTTATCACGCAGTAAGTTGAAAGCTTGGTTTTCAAAATGAGCTTAATCGTGACTGATAAAATATCATAAAGAAATAATATTTAAAAAAAAATGATTAGGCAGAACGCAGACGACTAATGTATAGGCTATAAGCTTATTTGATGCCAAATTGATAGCAAAATAACAAAAAAAAATTGATACAGTTCGTGTAGGAGTCTTATTTATTTATGTGGTGCAAAGCTTCGCCATTTAAAGGCATTTCTTCCTAAATTTTTCAAAATATTATATCTGACTGACGTTTTCTACATCATCTCAACGTATTCTAAATCATATCAGATCCAAAAAGCACCTAAGTGTGTTTTACTAAATTATACAGATTTTGCCCATAAAATTAGTACCTACCACCGAATCAGACAATAGTAATACATCAATAATCTTTTGCTTAAAAAGGATAACCTAAATCAATTTTAAATTTTGTATTTGTGTATTTTAAACAATCATTTAAATCCAAATTTTGCCGACAGAATTCGATTGTATAAATATGAGAAGAATACTGTAAGATATATTCTTTTATTTGTATCTTGGTCAGAATCATACGAATTATTTTATTTATTTTGAAATTTAAATATTCTTATTTCTTTACTACTTTGTCTGCAAAATATTTAAAATTTCGGTCCAAAAAAGTGTGGAGTCTGCCTTAATTTCAATAAATATTTATATAAATCAAACAAAAATATACATAATAATGATTTATAAACACAAACTTATCTTGAACTTAATTTACGACCAATGTAAATTTACAGTTGAATACTTTGTACCTATCGAATTATGAAAACCAGTTCAATTCTTATGTAAAGAAGATCCATATAACTAAATATATGACTGATTGTATTAGAAATGTTAAAATTAGTCAGAAATCTTATTGTTTAATATATTTCTTTAGAATTATTAAAATATAAATACATTCTGTTTAAAAATCCAAGTATGTACTGAAATCACAATTTATTTCAAAGCAACAAATGCTCTATTTTATAAGTTATAATTAGACATACTGTAGACAATAGACACCACAAGCTAGTAACGCAAATTCGTTATTCATAGTGTTTCCATATTAACACCAGAAAGAAAAGAAATTACAATCTAATCAAAAGCTCAATTATTTTTTCTGTATTTATTCTCAATAAATTTTAAATAACTACAAAAATGTAATAATAACATTATTTATTCTTAATTTTCTAGTCCTATTGATTATTCTTATATTGATTTACTTAAAAATAGCGATAGTTTCACAAATTACTTAGTATATTACAAATCCTTGTAGCCGACACCTTTTACATCCACATCATATTGTAGGAGAAATATGCAAAACCAATATTCACTGAAACGTGACAGTCACACGTACTATTTTATATACATATATATATAATATAGTACGCCTGTCTCGCTGAGTAAATAGAATATTGTGAGTGAAATCACGTCCGTCACGATGACTTGTCGCCTCCCGGTAAAGCGTGGACACTCGGCGCATTCTTTACACAGTAGAGTAATGAAAAACAGAAGTTTATATCCAAAATGTCACTTTTAGTAGGAAAAATATAGTATTTTTTTATTATTCAAGATGCGATTTAGTATTAAAATTCTTTGAACAAATTTATTTTAGTATTGTTATTGAGCTTCTAAAAATGGTTTGTGGATATATTTATAATTTTGCTAAGATTTTTTTTTTCATTTGCAGAAATGATAAATTTCAGAAATCATCAATTGAAACTTTGAAGCTTTCCTTCCATTATTCTTACACTATCCTCATATCATATTAATGCTATAGCCTCAAAACAGATGCCTTTGAAATGACTAACAAAAAAAGCCCAACGCATCTGTCGGTCAACGGGTGCCGTAAGCTATTATAATCTTCAAACAATTCTGAACTTTAAACCTGAAATGTAGAGTTCTTATTTAATTGGCAAACCTTGTTTGAAGTCTGAATAACGTACACAATAGAAATTGAACTTTATTAAGAAATTACGTAAGGCTTAGATTTGCTTTTTATGTAATAGAAGGGACAGACTGACATGTCTGAGGATGATAAAGAAAAATTTATGTTATATCATTCTGTTATGGTACCATTTTGAATGGATGTTGCTAATTACTAGCTTTAATGCAACGGAAATACTTTCGCAGCTTTTGAACGTGTACCTGTTGTGGGTCGGTTCGAGCGTGTGTCGGAATTGTTTTGTAACGCCGATAGCTGAAATTGAGTGGCTTTTATATCGAGCTTATAGACAAAGAAATTTAGAGAGTGGTGTTAAGTATAATAGTAGAGCCTTCATTCTTAAAGTTTTTTGTAGTATGAAAATTTATTGATTGATTCAGTTGTTCTTTAATATAATATTTTAAATTATGGCCAGTCGTGGCTCAGGGGTACAAAGTATGACTGTAAAATCGACTGGTTATGGGTTCGATCCCCACTCGAGAAAATGAAATATTTATTTATATTTTCATTTCTTCGCTCTGGTGTCGAGGCAAAGCGCGTCGCTGGGTTCCGCCACTCAACATGCAATGCCTCCAGAATTCGGCGGAAAGTGGGGAACGGATTGGCTTAACTAAGTTCCCTCTGGCTACCCTGCTTACATAATACAGCATGAAGCTGATTTTTTTATATATAAATATAATAACTAAATATTTATTTAAATTACAGCAAGCGAACTATAAATATTAAATACTCGTACTTAAGTAACATAGTAAATGAGTGGAACAAAAGACTTCAACGCGCGACACATGAATCACGATACGAGTACGAGCTTTTTTAACTTATATTTACAGTGTGATAACGGTTCGTTACAATTACATGGTGCTCTAACCAAAACTACAGTACGAAACATTCGATTATTTTAAAATATTTGAGAGAGAATTGGTTAGTCAAAAATAAAAGATTTCAATGAAATTGAAGTTTTCTGGTATCTACAACTCTAAATCAATATCAAAACATCCAATTAGGCACTTTATCACAAGAAGTTTTGAATTATCAATTTATTACACAAAATTCAGCAATTTCTATCATAAACGAACTTATTACCGGCTCTACATATTAACCTCTTCGCATACCGTAACAATAAATTATTACATAACATATAAGAACTTTCGTTTAACACTTATCTACAAATGATTTAGATGGCTGATCTGTTACGAATATGTTGCATAAATTATAATATTTAGTCTGCGTTATATTTTATGTAATAATGAGATGATATCCGAAAAGAGTGGGTATATATTATTGGTTGTGATTCTTTCAATTTTTTTTAAATATTGTTTATCATTTCGTATTTAAAATTATCAAATTATTCCTATTATTTATTTATAAGAAACATAATAAAAATTCTTATAATCGTATATGCATGTATTTCATCACACTTCATGCGCTTTTTAATATGTTTTTTGTTCTTTATTATTCGCCAAATTTAAAATGTGAATATATATTGATCTTGCATAGCAGAATAGGCAAAAATGTGGCACAAAAATATAATCTATAAAACTGAAATGATTATGTCGTATACAAAACTCTTTCGTTACTAAATGACTGACACATATAACTACGCAGAAAATTAATAGAAGTTTAGCCTGTGATATGGTATAGTATCATGGAAATACTCGTAACTATAAATATATATCGTCTTCTAATTTAAATTTTATAACCATGTCATGTAAGAATCTTAATTATTAATAATAAATCGATGTTATTATTATTGGAATTATAATTGGAATTTTATTCTGGAAATAAATTTTATTTATTTTATTATTTTAAATTCCACCACGTACGGTGAACAAGGAGATTTTATGTATTATATTTACCCTCAAAAGAAATCACGGGCTACAACTATTATAAAACAAAGACTGAACTTTGCTAAACTTCAGTTAGAGATGAGTGGTCAATACAAATAGTACCGTTGCGGACCGGTCCCTCAGCTGACTTGCCAAAACGTACACCGCTAGTATCGAGCAATTAAACTTTTGTTACTATTATATCTATTTTTTTGTGTATTAGCATCTTTTTATATTTGTATTAGAGAAAATTGGATGTCTTATATATATTTTTTTATAAGAAAGTCGTTGCGCATGGCGAACTAAGAACAAGTGAGCGGATTTAAGTGTGACAGGTTGTGGGTGCAATTCCCCGTCGAGGAACATTCATTTACATATTTATTCCTCGCTCTGGTAACGAAGAAAAGTTTAGCTTAATTTTTTTTTTAAAAATTAACCCTTCGAAATCGAAATCACAGAAAAAGCATCCATCGACATAAGTAAATCTATGTCGTATAACCTTTAATATATACCTAAACGTCAAATATCTAATCGCCAATATTAATTAAACCAGATATTATTCAATATCCTGAATTTTCAGCAGAAAAAAGGGAATAGGGAATAACACTAAGTTTCCTTTGCCTTACTCTGATATATCCGGAATATAATGTTAAAATACTTGTTTATGCTCGATTATTTTTTAAAATTTCAGATTTAAATCATATTTTTTTATATTGTTTAAGTAGTCCAGTGTCTCTACATAGATAGTGAGTGTATGCAATATACATTTCCAGTAAAATACGTTTCAATTGCACCAACACTCCAAACGGGTGTAACCACTTCTTCCATTCCCAGGACTAGTACTATCCTTACATGCTAGAGTACTTTATATTTAAAACATAATCTCTATATTCAGATGGGATGCGTTTCATGTTTTCTAGGTATCTGACAGATAGACCGTTACATAACATACATACAAATGTTATGTTCATGTTTATTTTCTTGCATCCCCTGCATGAAGGCATCGTGATGCAGTGTGGTGGTTGTGGGTTCGATCACCACTCCAAAACTTCCGTTATCCGCTTGCTGTTAAAATGCGAATTATTGTGATTATTGAGTGGCGGAACTCAACACTGCTATTTTTCTATGAAAGGGGAGACATTAAAATAATAATAATAACAATAACTGAGGCCAGTCGTGGCGTAGTGGCACAATCGTGTGACTGTAAACGTAGCAGGATATGGATTTGATACCCACTTGAGGATAAAAAAAAAAATTTTTTTTTTCGCTTTTATGTCGAGACAAACCGCGGCGTTGAGTTCCGCCACTCAGCACGTAATGCCTCCAAAATACATATTTGAACTTGAATATATACATACCATACATATACATATAATTTACAAGTGTAAGTCAATTTCTTGCCAACTTCATATATAATCAATCATCCATTTACAGACTTGCATTAACGTTGCTTAACCTTATTTCGTATGTTACCGCTTCCAATCATAAAAGGCAAGTGGCTAAATACACTTCCTTTATATGATGGTGACCGGTGAGAAGATTGCGACACCGTTAGACACTTTGTTGTATAATAAAGTGGAGTTCGACCGAGTTTTTGTAGGGGACTCTACATTTATACTTATGTTGTTTGTTTGGTTGAATGTGTTTATCTCGGGAACTATTGATTCGATTTTTTTATTTATATAGGAAGGATATAGGCTATATTTCACTAGGTTAATCATTTGTCTGTAATCCACTACACTTACGTCAGAGTCAACTCGAGCTGCAATGAAGAGAGCCTTGAATTAGTCTCCGCTTTTAGAACATTTTAGAAACACTTCGTGTTGTCAAACTTACCACCGCACTATATACACGAAACTTAGCATTTTTTAAATCGCGATGGAGAAAATTAAAATTTGGATTCCCTAAATTCCATTTTGCTTTTTATAATAAAAATCAAAATGGAATTTAGGGAATCATATATTTTGAACATTTTGTAAAAAACATTTTAAAAGCTTATTCTCTTTTTCTTTATCTTCTCTTTTTTTTTGAAAATGAAATATTCAAGATATTTTTTCCTCGCTCTGATAATAAGGCGAATTGCGGCGTCGAGTTCCGTCACTCAACACTCAATGCTTCCAGAAATTAGTAGAAAGTTGAAAACAGAAGTAACTTAATAACGGAGTATCTTACCACTAGGTTCCCTGGATTCCTCTGCCTACCTTGCTATGTGCGGGATACAGCTTTCCATAAATATTCTTCACTTTACTGTAATAGTTTCATAGATAATTTACTTTTTCTTGCAAGATACTTTACAAACTAATATAGACTTATATATCGTGATATTGCTGAAATTTAAAGGATGTGATTTCTTAAAACTAACGGATGTCAATACTATGGACCAAGTATTGACACACTTGACTATCGAGGAAATTACTAAAGCAATAAAACCATCTTCGTCAAACTATAAATTGTAATTTGAAATAAAATAAGTTACAAAGCTTTGCCTGCGACTTCGTCTGCGTGTGAAAGTAATTTATATGTTTGATGAATTCGATAAAATTACATTAGATTTGTCCCGTGACCTATTAGTAAAACATATTTATACATTAAAAATTAAAGTTTTAATAATTTCAATATCATAGTTATTTTATAGTAATTATGTCGAAAACAAATATTTTAAATTGAATGAAAATTTATTTATGAAATTATAATTTATAAAATGAACGAAATAAAACAAACAATATCAAAATGTAGTCAAAACTGCATTTTTATCGATTCTTATGAAATTATTTGTTGTCTTGACTTTACGCTCGTTTGCCTCCTTTTTTTTCATAAAAAAAAACAATTATTATGATTACAGTCCACAAACGTACAGATAAACAGACAAAAGTGTACAAAATAATTGTATATTACTTTAAATAATACCCCCAAATATAGATTTTCTGAAATATCTGTCTTCATGGAAGATATATGAGAAGAGATAACAATCAGTTACATTTTAACATAAAAAAATACTATTTTCTTATATTCTATTTCAATTATTCAGTTAAACATCCGCAAGATGTTCAAATAAAATGTTTATTTCAAGGAAATTACTATAATTTACTGTACTAGTTCTAGCCTTGCAATACTTAACTACTTAGATGCTAACTGTCTGAAGTAGATTACTTCGAGATTAGAAATCGTGGCTGATCTAAGTCAAGTTAATATAGAGTTTTTGAACGTACGTACAATACAATTGTTTATATACTTTTAATAGAGCAATGTGTTATACTTTGCTAGAAATTTAGATAAATATCCATAGAGACCGTTTTGACTGTGTGATCCCGGCCTAGAATAGGATCATCCTGGTACTGGTGGTGTCGTAAGAGGCGACTAAAGTACGTGTGGTAGAGTCACGTCGCTAGCAATGGCAACACGCATGGGCAGACTCGACCGGATCATTACCACCCCCGGCATTTAAAGCCGTAATGGCATAAAGCCACTACGGCTTTATGCCACTGCGTTTCGCATCAGGTAATGCCGGGCTCCGGCGCCCAACCCACCTTAAAGGTCGGCAACGTACCTGTAGCTCCTCTGATGTGTCACGGGGTCGTGGGCGGCGGTAATCACTTACGATCAGGTGACCCGAACGCTCGTTTGCCTTGTGTTTTCCATAAAAAAAAGACGAATCAACACATGGGTCGCAAGTCCCAGGCTCTGCTTCTATCACTTACCATGCAATGTATTGAAATAGGCAGAAAGTTATGACACCATAATAAGTTATGAACAGAGAATCTCGAAATTTAGTTCAGAGGAAAAAATAAATATAGCCCTCAGAGTGCCTTAAAACAAGTTTTTAATATAATTTACAAGATTATAGGCCAAAACGCGGCATTAAGTTCCACCATTTAACACGCAATCTCTTTATCTTAACACAAAGTTCCCCTGTCTACCCTACTGTATGCGGGATACAGCGTGAAGCTAAAAAAAAACAAAAAAAACAATCAAAGTTGGTAATCGTGATAATCAAATAAAACTCTCTCTCTTATACTAATCATTTTAATAAATGTATATTTGAAAGTTAAAGTCTTTATATCCATAATAAAGTTGTTAGATATTTTCTTCAATGGCTGGTCATTATTCAAGTTACCTTTTACAACAATAAACCGGTCAGTTCTCATATTTTCATCTTATTCTGGAAAAAGTGAGAAATGTGAAAACATTAGGTACCTACTGGTTCAACTTGATTTATATTTATGGAAATGGAAAAGTATCTTTTATAGAAATAGAAATTGAACATTTAATACCTTAAAAAATTACATTCACTTTTATTTTTACATACTTCACGTCTTGTGTGAGATAAAGAGAAGTGCAGTGTACTTACACTAATAATTAAACTGTAATAAAAAATACTTCATAAAAATTTGAAGAACATAAAAATTACTTTACTCATAAGAAAGTGGCTAACCGACGTGTGTTAATGGAAAACGGAGTGTCTTGACACTAGAGCTAATGTATATTTTGTGTATTATAAAAAATATTGTACGCTATTCTATTCTAAAGTTGAAGAGTTTATCTCGTCAAATTTGCTAATCTTAGGAACTATCTAAAATTCTTTTTTGTAAAAAAATCTTTTTGTGTTTAGATAATCGATTTATCGAAACGCTATATCACGTTTAACGTTTCGATATAACTTAGTAATTTCCATTTGACCTCGTAGGTGAATTTGTTTATAAAAGCTAGTACTATTATATGTGTTTGTAACAGACATTGTATCTAATAAACATTTAAAAGTAAACCAACATACATAAATAATTGGTTTCTATAAGCAATGTAGAGTTCTAAAGAAACAATGTTCATACATTGTAAGTCATGATCGTTTCTCCAAACGCAGTTATATAAATTGTACCACGTATCTATTCTTTCAATTGTAATGGTATCTCTGATATCTATTTATTTTTTTTATTTATATTTTACCTGACTACGGCGAAGCCTAAAAGAAAAGATATGTTTTTAGCGTGTATATATGTATGTCCGTTCCTTTGTTCCCTTGTAACTAAACCAGTGAACCGATTTTGATAAATTATACTGCGTTGTCTTATTGGCGCGAGTGTTATTGCATATATTAATTTAATTTTTGCAGTTGGATTTTTGTTTTGTTGTTATAATTCATTTATTATTTTATTTTTGTACATACTATTCTTAATTATTCAGATATAATTCACATTTACTGCAGATATTGAAGTGGATGTTATGATTTACAAAAATGTAACAAACAATCACGGTATTATAAAAACAAAAGATACGTTTTGTATTAATAATAATTAAATTCGCGCGCGATGCTTGTACGTTTGATTCCCTCTCGAAGAAACGAATTATGTTCATCTGCTCGCTTTAGTAGCAAGACAAAGTGAGCCGTTAAGTTCCGCCACACAACATACAATGTTTGGAAAACATCGCGGTACAGGAGATTAAATTGTCTTATAATCAGGTTCCTTCTGCCTACCCTGCTATGTGGGGTACAAAGTAAAGCTATTTTTTCAGTAATTAAAATATTTCTTATGTTTCTAGGCACGAGTGAAACAGTACCACCGTACAGGATGCCTCCGGCGCCCGAAGCGGCGCTGCCCGGAGCTCCGGCGCCCTCCACGCCCGCCACTCTACATACACACTCTGCCAAGTTTCCCGTAAGTTTTATATCGTAATAATGTAATAAATATAAGAGCTTGAGAAAGGATATAAATATGAAAGTTTGTTCCAGTTTTACGCTATAACTGAACTGTTTTAGATGAAACTTTCTACGAATGTAGCTTATATATCAAAATAATACATATACATAGGCTATAATTCATGTGAAAATTTTGTATAACTATAAGTTTAAGCGGGCGAAGCCGCGCCTTACTGGTACAACTATTTCTATAGTAAAAAAAATATAATAAAGGCCGTCGTGGCGCTGCATATAATTGGTTGCTTTCCCATTTTTTCGATCTGGTAAGAATATAATGTAACAAACAACACAGGTTCCCTCTGCCTACCCGGTTACGTGCGGGATCCAGCGTGAAGCTAAAAAAATATATAATAACAGCTTAAAGTATAGTAGCAAATTACCCCCATGTCATGTGGAGGCTGACGAGCGGCGACGGTTCATTGACACTGTTATATTTAGAACCGATGGAAATACCTTTAGTTTATTGCATTTTCTTACTTTTTATATGGATTCTTTATATTTAATAGTGGACAGTGGCATAGTGAGAATAGATTGACTTATTTATATTTTTGTTATATATGTATGTTTTAAAGCAATCACTCCCTTAGATTATAATTAAAGTTTCTGTTAAATTTCAATTTATTTCTAGTAAAAATTTAAACTAACTACATAAATTATGAAATTTAAGAAAATGTGTAAATTTATGATTGTATATAATTTTCCATAATATGAGCCTATAAAACTGTTCTATATAACATTATCACCATTCTATACAACGTTTAAGCTTTCAATTTTATTATTATTGTAAAGTAATTATCGATTTCACTATTTATTTTACTATAACTAATAACTAACTTTTGTAAGTGACTTGAACGTGAAAGTATAGCTAATATCCTACATATCGATGTGTCCAAGCAAAGATTGATAATTTTTTCTTTATATTGTCACATTGAGGCCAGTCGTGGATTAGGAGCACAAGCGTATACTGTAAACGCGTCAGGTTATAGGTTCAATATTCACTCGAGGATATGAAATATTGAATATTTTCATTTCCCTGATCTTGTAACGAAACAAAGCGAGGCGTTGAGTTCCGCCACTCAACGCTGCGCTTCCTCTAGAATCAAAGTGTTTTAACACAAACAGAGTGTCTCAATACTAGGTTCCCAGTTTCCCTCTGCGGTATACAGCGTGAAACAAAAAAACTTACATTGCGTATTCTACTAATCCTCTCTCGCAACTTTACATTTTTGTGCATTGTCTATCAATCGCAGAATAACAGACAGAAGAATTTTATATGTATAGATTATTACCATATAACAGATAAAAGATTAAGAGAAACCAGTGAAAGTACTTTATTGGATCTCCATAAAAATATATTACGCAATTTGTTTATATGAACGATGACTTGACGACAATTGTAATGGAACATATGAGGAAAGTGATGTTTAGATTAATGTTGTTTGAAAGCTTTGGCTTTTAAAAGTCGTATAAGAATAAAATATTAAATTTAAAATGCATATAAATTTAATCGATTATTATGATTGATATATTTGAGGCCAGTCGTGGCGCAGAAGCACAAAGTGGGCCTGTAAATCAATTGGTTGTAAGTTCGATTGCCATTCGAAAAATGAAATATTTATTTACATTTATATTTTCATTTCTTCGCTCTGCCGTCAAGGTAAAAGCGCGGCGTTGAGTTCCGCCACTCAACACGCAATGCCTTCAGAATTTGAAAGTGGGGAACGGAGTGTCTTAACACTCGGTTCTCTCTGCCTACCCTGCTGATTGCGCAGGATATAGCGTGAAGATGATTTTTATTTTTATGATTTATATTCCATTTTGAGACCGTATTGACGCAATGGGACATTGTTTGAGTGAAACGAGATGGTTGTGGATTCGATTCTCACTCGGAAAATTTTATTAAAATTATTTTCACTTTGGTAATCAAAACGAGGTATTAAGTTCCGCCACTCATCACACAATGCTTTGAGAAGAAGACGATGAGTAGTAATGGAGTGTCTTAACACTAAGGCTCATTTGATGTGCGTAAAGCTGTTTTTTTATATATTAGATTAAGTATGTATACATCAATTATCATCTCTATATATAATAAGACAGTAAAAATATTTTGTCTGTACATTTAGTAATTTTGACTGAAATGGATAGAGGGACACTTAAAAAGACTAATAGAAAGCAAAAAGATTTTTTTTGAATTTCTTGTCTGTCTGTCTGTCGACATATTGTTGTCCGCATTTTTCTCTGAAACTACTGAACCGATTTACTTGAAAATTTCACCAATTGCTTTGTTTTAACTCAATTTAGGTTCTAAAGTTT
>JAATLQ010036779.1:0-42991 GCA_013421005.1 Heliconius erato x Heliconius himera | reverse complement strand
AAAAATGCCTAAAAAGTGCTTTCTATGTATATTCTGTATACCAATTATATATTTAACTAATAATGTTACTAATTTAAAAACTGTAACTGGAGCTAATATAAGTTAATTTACAAATAATATCGTGAGTACTTATCCAAATCAATTAATTAATAATTAAGGCTGTTTGTAATATATATATATTTCTTAAATGAATAAATATGTAATTCAAGCGGGCAAAGCCGCGAGCAGGCCGCTAGTATTTAATATTCATACACTTTTTTATAGTATCACTAAATATAAATATTTTGTGGGTTCGAGAGAGAGCAATGAATAATGAAGTTTGTTTATGTAAGGCTCTTTTAAGGACGTTGCGTTTTTGAGTAAACAGAAACTAAAAGACAGGTTAAGACTTACAAACACCCATTTTTACCATATTATTATTATTCCCTAGAGAAATTTAAAGCCAAAAATAAAGAAAATGAAATACAGTGTCGCGTATTCAATTATTTTTATTATATTAATATTACAATATTGTTGGAAACTTATGTCAGTACCTAATTAATTTAAAATAGACATTTTTTTAACATATTTTAATTTATAAAAAAATACTTACAAAGAAGACAAAGGCATTAATTATATAATTACATCAACTAATAATGAAAGTAGAAATACAATACTAATTTCGTTGCACAAAGGCTTATACGGGTCGCTAAGTTTTACAAAATAAAAAAGTTTTAACATTAAAATTATGAAGATAAAATAAAGCGGATTTCGTATCCGAAGTGAAGATCACTTATCTTCATTTGAATACAGCAAGCACTGCATTGCACTTTCCATAGTAAATAGAGACAATATTACATATGGGAGGACTCTCGTTGTCATGATTACATACTATATTATTATTTCTAGGGTTTTAGCGTCGAAATATTAAAAGTAATATATGCAGGCAAAGTAAGGCTAAGTAAGCCTAGTGATATATCACTCGGTTTTCTGTTTTCCGTCTATTTTTCAGTAAAAATACATTTAATAAATGGCATGAATTCTGGAGGCATTGCGTGTTGAGAGGTGAAACTGAACGCCGCGTTTTGCCTTGACACTAAAGGGAATAAATGGAAACATAAATTTAATAATTTAATAAATATTTCATCTCCTCGAGTGGGGATCGAACCCATAACCAGTCGTGTTTACAGTCACGGTTTGTGCCCATGCGCCACGACTGGCCCAAACAAAAAGAGAGAAATTACAAACAAATTGTAATTTCTTTTATTTTAAGCAACAAAATTGTTTATTTTTTATATTTTTTGCTTAGCGTTATAAGTGTTAACTATGTATGTAGGTCAACCAAAAAAAAAGTATTGACAAATACATCTGTAAAAGCTCGGCATTCTGAATAACATATTCACGCACTAAAAAGATGGCTGCTAACCCATATGCCAGTTACTAGTAAAATATTTTTTAAAAAAATCACTAATGGAACTTGTACGATTGAAGGTAAACTTATTTTGTAAATAAAATATATTTATATTATAAGCGATAATAACAAAATATAAACAAAAATATACGAGAATTATATAATGTATATCTATATATATAAAAGGACTTGTGCTGACTGACTGAGGTAAGACGCACGCAGAGCCGTAACCGCTGATGGTAGAAACGTGAAATTTGGGCAGATATTTATTTTCATATTCTGGACATCCACTAAGAAGGGAATTTGAAAAATTTTAACCCTAAAGGGATGAAATGGGGGTTGAAAGTTTGTATGGAAAAAAAAATAATCTGTACCGATTTTTATAAAATTTGAAATTCAGACTCTTAAAAATATTTCATTGAACACGTGTTTCATGGTTTTTAAGAATTCACTCCCTAAGGGTTCAAATAAGGGGTTGAAATTTTATATGGAAAAATCTTTAAATTGCCACCGATTTTAATAAAAATTTAAATTCAGACTGTTAAAAATATTTTATTGAACAGGTGTTTCGTGGTTTTTATTAGAATTCACTCTTAATAAGCGGGCGAAGCCGCGCGCGCCCTCTAGTATACATATATATACTTAGTCCAAAGAGCACATGTATTAATTAGATAAAAAGATCAAATCATATTGTTTAAGATAGTATCTGATTTATTTATTTATAATAAAACTCATTAAGTGTTATTTGAGTGTAACATCCTATTGTATTAATATCCCAATCAGCACCTGCAACGTAGCAGTTGACATAGCGATAAGTAATGAATGCTTCTAGTCAACTTAAAGTTCGATACTCGCTAGCATATATGTATATATATATATATATATATATATATATATATATATATATATATATATATATATATATAAATGTTAAAATGAGGATTGTCAGTACAAGTAGGTTGTGTTGTATTTATTTGGCCAGTTGTGGCTCAGCGGCATGAGGTGTGACTGTAAAACCGACTGGTTGTGGGTTCGATCTCCACTCGAGGAGATGAAATATTTACTTAAATTTATATTTCCATTTCTTCGCTCTGGTGTCGAGGTTAAGCGCGGCAGAAAGTTGGGAACGGAGTGTCTTAACACTAGGTTCCCTCTGCCTACCCTGCTGTGTCCGGGATACAGCGTGAAACTGATTAGATTATTTTTTTTTAAATAGAGAAATTTACAATTTGAATATACAGTAGTGACATTGAAATGTCAATTAACATTAAATATTCTTTGCATACATCTTATAGAATATTTTATGATTTTCAGCTCTTAAAATACCTACTACCAATAATATCTCCGAACATCACAAATTATTAAAACAAAAAAAACGAATCAAAGGCGTTAATATTGTCATATTAACAGTTCTATTATTTGAATTGAAAGTAATCTACGATACTAAACAAATATTATAATCTTTGGTAGCTATTTACTTTACTGAAGTGCTTATCATACCAACACACGCGATGCAAATCGATAAGGCAACACTTACATAAAACCTATTTGCGAATTGTCTACACTCGACTACAACTAGAGTTTGAGGCTTAATAAATAGTTGCTTTTGTTTGCATATTTCATACATAAAAAAAAACAAGGTAAATTCCTTACAATACAAGATAACGTTATGTTTGTGTACATATGTGTAACTTTATAAATTAAATCAGAATTAAATTAAACAAGCTTTCACGCTGTATCCCACACACAGCAGGGTAGGCAGAGGGTACCTAGTGTTAAGACACTCCGTTCCCCAATTTCTGCCGAATTCTGGAGGCATTGCGTGTTGAGTGGCAGAACTCAACGCCGACACCAGAGAGAAGAAATGGAAATATAAATTTAAGTAAATATTTAATATTCTCGAGTGGGGATTGAACCCACAACCTGTCGGTTTTAGTCACACTTCGTGCCGCTGCGCCACGACTGGCGCGAACATTATAAATATATTTTATAAATTAAATTAAATTTGATTTTAATTTTTTTAATATATTTTATTTAATACAAAGTACCGGCGATTACTCTATAGAACACCTTTATCTAAGTGAAGTAACAATTTACAATTATATAGGTAAGCGACAGCGAAGAACAGCGGCATACCTGTTAACCCTCTGCGACTGACGTGGTTTAATTTTTACAATTATACCGACGCAGTAGTCCACGAGACACCTTTTTTAAAAGCAAATATTTTTATAGACTAAGCTTATGCAGCTATTTTATGTATATATATTAGATCACTAGTATATTATTTATATTAAATTTATTTTAAATTTTCTTTTTCTCTTAAACAATAAATGTAACCATCTTGTTTACTGTACTTTCCGTGTGATTACAGTCTGCTAACATAACGATTTTTTCTGTATCATTTTCTTAAATTTGAAAAAAAATGAAATTCTATATATATAAAAGGACTTGTGCTGACTGACTGAGGTAAGACGCACGCAGAGCCGTAACCGCTGTGCGTAGAAACGTGAAATTTGGGCAGATGTTTATTTTCATATTCTGGACATCCACTAAGAAGGGAATTTGAAAAATTTTAACTCTAAAGGGATGAAATAGGGGTTGAAAGTTTGTATGGAAAAATTTTTTAATCTGTACCGATTTTTATAAAATTTGAAATTCAGACTCTTAAAAATATTTCATTGAGCACGTATTTCATGGTTTTTAAGAATTCACCCCCTAAGGGTTCAAATAAGAGGTTGAAAGTTTATATGGAAAAATCTTTAAATTGCCACCGATTTTTATAAAAATTTAAATTCAGACTGTCAAAAATATTTTATTGAACACGTGTTTTGTGGTTTTTTTAGAATTCACTCCTAATAAGCGGGCGAAGCCGCGCACTCCCTCTAGTTAGTAATAAAACGATTTTTGTATTTCGCGGTGTCTATGAGACAACCACGTCAATCGCAGAGGGTTAAGAGTCCTATGTCCATAAGTGGACGAAGACGCACTGATGACGATAATAATGATGATATTTAACAATGACAATTTAAACAGTAACTGGCATTTTATATAATACCAAAATAACGAAGAAATATTATTATTTATTCATATACCTTTATTCTATTCTAAACCCTTAGATCCAACGGAATTCCCAGTGGTGGACCCTGTCTCATCGTATGAAGTATCTTGGACACATTTCAACGTTATTTCTTAAAAAGTTTTGGCAACTGTCTATATGTTATTGTTAGCTGTATAGTTATAGCTATATATGTACATACTTATAAGAAAAGGTGCACGAGATAATCCCCTTAAGGGCGAATGCTCGTAGTCTAAAAAATATTGAAATTATTACGGATTTGAAAGCGCTTAATTATAGCAAGTTTATTGAAAAGGATCTTCGATGCCGGGGTGTCCAAGATAATCCGGGATCTTTCTTGCTGCATATATTAAAAAAAACCAGTCAAGTGCACGTCGATTTTGATCACCAAGGGTTCCGTATCAATTTTATGATTTATATATAAAAGTTGCCAATCTTTAGGTTTGTGGGCGAATGCACTCTCGAGATACAAATACTCGTATAAATTTATATCGTAAATAACAAACAGAATAATTAATAGCAGCCATAGAGTTATAGTTCGTCATAATATGTATTGGAGAGCAATTCCATCCAAACTTAATTATTAGCGGTCCCCAATCTCTCTTAGACTCGTCTAATTTTAGAGTTACTTGTGACTTAGTTAAGGAAAAACTTAAATAGAAATCAATTAATATTTAAAATAGGATTATGTTTATATAAAATAATATATAATCATGTTGGAATGGAACGACCACCGTAGCAGTTTATACGAGTATATCTTCAAAAGTGTAAATCTTCGCATGGCGAAGTAAGAATAAGACTCCTAGGTGCTAAATCCATTTTTTTTAAATATTAAAATTTACTATTAAACTAAAGTTATAATAGCGTATAGGATATGAATAGCTATCTAATTTTATTGATTCTCGTCATATTCTGGAAACGTAATCATATAATGTTAGTTTAACTTAGGTACTTATATTTATATTATGTTGGGTATTATTACGAAATATCCTTTTATCATAGATGTCACTGTGCTTAAGAGAACGCCATTTAACTTTGTTTCCGATAAACGATTATAGTAGATGCTAAGGTTCTTTTTAAATTAAACCACAAAAGACACGGCACTCGGAGTCATTCGCTTGGAGACAGTTGTCTAGTGAAGCTTTGTTTTGAAGTATTGCAACTGTACACAATATTAAAAGTCTTGGATTATAAAAAGAATCAAAGCGTGTACATCAGAATGAAAAAAAAAATCAAATTAACAAGTTTTATTTTTTGATTAGCCTAACAACATTTTTTATATTTTTTTAATAATAATTTAGGTTCAAAAATCCTGAAATCTTGAATCTACGCAAAAAACTCACGAACATTAGGAGAGTATAGGTTAGTATACTCTGGAGTATTCCCCTTACTATATTGAGAAGGGACTAAGCTGGTGCGCAACTTGTCTCACACACCGCTAGGTATTTATAGCAACGGAATGCGTCGCCCACCAGCTAATAACATCACCACTGTCAAGTTCATTATAAATTTATATTGTTATACACGATTATAGCTCTTGAAATTTGAATAAAAACGATGATATTACAGTGTGCGAGTATTTCGCGCTTACATATTATTTTAAATTGACATATTTCTTAGGTATAGGTAAGTTCAAAATAAATATATATACACTTTTGGTATTCATATGAAAAAAAACGCGAATAAAATGGTTAAAATTATTGTAAAGAATCAACAATTTTAACTATTTTAATATTGTTTTTACAGAATAGATTACTAAAATAATAATTTAATTCTTTTAATTTTGTCTTATCACCAAACTGTATTTATTAACTTCGTTAGCCAATATAATGACTTCGAGGATACGTATAACTAGTTTTGAAGTTTTGTCACATCATTCATCATGGGTTCTATTAGACTGAATAAGATCGATCAAAGAATAATTAATCGATAATTATTATTATTCAAATCGATTTGCTTATTACTACAGAAATAAGACTAAATATATATTTTTAATAGGCCTAGGTTATATATTGTTTTGTAAAACCGACTGGTTGTGGGTTCGATCCCCACTCGAGGAAATGAAATATTTACTTAAATTTATATTTCCATTTCTTCGCCCTGGTGTCGAGGTTAAGCGCGGCGTTGAGTTCTGCCACTCAACACGCAATGCCTCCAGAATTCGGCTGAAAGTGGGGAACGGAGCGTCTTAACACTAGGTACCCTGCTGTGTGCGGGATACAGCGTGAAGCTGATGTTTTTTTATTTTTATATATTTTTAATACGAAATTAAAAGCTTTGTTTTGATTGCTTCGTTAGCCTGCGTATGTAGAAGAACGACAAACAAAATATTATATAAACTTCAGATATTTATGTACGTACTTGCTTCACGTTAATTGTTATCTATTAAAACTGTAAAATAAATGTATCGTAGAGTATCTTAATTACGGGAGCGCATCGCTCATCTACTTTATTAGTGCCAGCGCAAATGATCAATTGATGTTTACGTAGCGATCGTTGATACACTTCTAGTTATCGTAATTAATCATTTTTTACATTATTAACTATAATTTATATTCTTATTAAAAAAAATATGTAGTCCTTACCGGATATAAGAAAAAAAACAAATAATCAAACAAAATTCCATTTAACACTTCCTACGGAACCTAATAAAGCGTAATACTACCGAGCTTTGTTAGTAAATATATATTTTTTAATATTGACACAGCTAACTATTGGCATAATAAATATTAGACAGTAAACTAAAACTACTTTAATTAATGAACCCTCAAACGAATGTGTTATAATGAACAACTATAATCTGTTCCGAGGCATCGCTTTAATTATAATATTTTAATTAAATAGTAGTTAAACTAATTATATGCTAGCAAAGTTTATGATAGTTATTAATGTAGTCATATTTTTTATTTATATAAAAAATATGACTATATTTATTACTATCATAATCTAATCTTGATTGTAATTGTCATCGATGAATATCATTCAATCCGATTTGGATTGAAAAAAAAAATGAAAAAAGGGCTTGCGTATGGGAGTATTCAAAGAATCCTCCCAGCACGTTGGGTACCGAGGATGTTAACCGACAAGCAAAAGAAGAAATTAATTGACATTTTAAAGGCATTTTTTTTTAAAGGCAAAGCTCAAAAGTTCCAAGTAGACCAGAATTATTTTTTGTCATATTTTGTGACTATGGACGAGGCAGGTCGTCCATTGTCACAAATTCCACCACTTTAATTCCAAACCTAAACAACAATCGATGACATGGGAACGAGCCGACGAACCCGGGCCGAAGAAATTAAAAGTGTCAAGCTCAGCAAAGAAGGTTATGGTGATCGTTTTTGCGCCGCTGAAGGAACTATTATGGAGGATTATTACACCAACAAGCCGGCTCACAAGGCTAACAAAGCAGTTAGTGACCGGATGAAGTTATGGTTATCTCACCTTCGGTGATAGAAACTTCACGACGATAGCGACCTGATGGCCGCAGTTAGGGATTTTTTGAGGGTCAAGATCAATATGTTTTTTGTAAGATAATCATTTTAAAACATGATTATTAGGTTACTATGTATAAAAAAATATTATTTTTACTGAGTTGAAGTCATTCTATTTATTAATGACTATCATTACTTTTGTATCACCCCAATACGTATTCATCAATTTTTGAATTGAGTGAACCATTCCTTACACGACATATATACGAACAGGTTAATAGCACTAAATTGTTAATGCACTATGTTCTTATCATTGACTTTATTTACAAGCAAAAACTGTGTATTTCAATTGATACCTAAGTATATATTCAAAATTAGATTACTGTTGTAGAAAAGGTACATATATTCAATTTAGCATTTAGTACAACGAACAATGCAGAGGACATTGTCGCTTAAAACATTTAAATATAAAATAATCATTTTTCCAAGTAGATTCGAAGTCATTACTATAGTTTACAAACAAACATATTTACACTGCGCTACAAAAAAGTCAATATACCTCGTACTGTTTGGATTTGAATCACCTGTGCCAGGAGTGGTGTGGCACCAATACGAGTGGTACAACCTGATACAGAATGCAATAGGTATTTATTTTTACTTTTGTATATAAAAATAATTTTCTATATCGGTGTAGAATAGACATTGTAAATATTTTTTTTTTGGTAAATAATTTATGTTTTGCAGATAATGATTATTCTTATTATTTCACTTTGCCAACAAATATTTAAATTGTTTTAATGTCTAATGTCAATATAATACCCCCTTAGATTTAACTTTACACTAACCGCTGAAATCTAGAATATAAAATTTTTACCTCTGATATATATTACATATACGCTTAGACTAAAATGTAATATTTTTTAACATTTTTAATTTTTTTGTTATTCCACACTCAGACGCGCGTCAAAGAGCTCTAACTAAGAACGGCTTAGTTAGTCATAGCGCTTGGACGATTTCCAAAGAGGCACGGCGCGTGTTCAAATCCCGCTTCGTCCAAATTTTTATACGTTTTCTTAAAAAGTAAAATTGTAATGTTTTAATAAACATTTTTTTTTTTTTTATAATATAGATATTTAGGCCTATTTACCTTCACTTATTCGCATACACTATAATATGTTAAATGATTTCAAATTTTATTCACCAAGCAAATTCAAAAGAGATTTTTTTTTTTTTTTTTTTTTTTTTAAAAAAAAAAAAAAAAAAAAAATTACCTTCACTTATTCGCATACACTATAATATGTTAAATGATTTCAAATTTTATTCACCAAGCAAATTCAAAAGAGATTTTTCCTTTGTTAATCTAAACCATCGTATATAGTTTGACAAAATTTATATCAGCAACCATTTTATATTGACTGGCGTCAACAGTTTTTTTTTTTTTCAAAAAAAAAACAAAATTTGTGTCAACTACGCTTTTGTTTCACACTTTTAACACACTCGGCAGTCGGGGCAGTAATTAAAAAAAGACAACAAACACTGTCACGAGAGAGTATTCGTTTCTTATCAGTTTTTATGGGACCGCCCGGAAGGTGGACTTAAAATGAAATGGTCCGTTATGGTCAGTTATAATGGGTGTCCCCCGCGCCCTTTTATACCTGACCAAGCCTAATTGAAATAAGGTACAGGATCTGAATATCGAATGTTTTAGTTGGATTATATCCACCAATTTTCACTACTTTAGGCTTATCTATAATAATTAATTTGAGAGCATTATATTCAATTGTAACTGATCGCTGTTTGTATACAGAAGATATGTGAGGAAATCAATTACTGGGAATATTTCCCAAAATGTCCATGTTTTTTCCAGTGAATATAGTAATTTACACGATACTATACGAGTACATAAACAAGCAATTTAAATATTTTTGCCCATCTGTCTGAAACTGATCTGAGCTGAATTGATTTTCATGACACTTTCACTGAATGATGGAGAGGATATGGAGCAACGCATAGGTTAAAATTTATATACCTAAAAATTTGAATAGGATTTTTGCGAGAAAAATCGCGTTTGTCGTGCGCGTATACTTACTGATGACCTAGATCGATCTAGGTAGGCGGTAGTATAAATAATCATACTGTAATAATCAATTCATTTTTCCTAAATACACTTAAAATATTCGCATAATCAAGCAGCCGCGCAGGGGACGATAATATTTTGACAAAATAATTAATATAAATATAAATAAATAAGTAAATAGAAATCGTTATAAAAATTAAGGATAGGATATAAATTGTTTATAGGAGGTGAGTCATATGGTTAAATTTTAGGTAATTAGTTGCGTTACATAGAATAAAGCGGACTCACCTCCCACCGATGTGCCTACGCTTAAATCGTTCAAATTACGCAACAGACTTTTACTCGGTTTTTGACTAATTAGTAGTGTTTCAAAAAGAGAATTTAAAGGTTCAATACATGCATATTATATGAATGATAAGATGAGAAAATGTACTGTGATAACTATTTTTAAACATTTTTAAAGTGTTATTCCACACTTAGGAAAGAAAAATACTTATTTAGAAAACGTATAAAAATTTTAACGTAGCGGGCTCGAACTCGCGCCTCCTCCTAGATACTAACAACATTAATAAGTTGTAACTAGCGTATAAAAATATAAGCGTATAATAAAAATGTCGACGTAGCTTGATGAGAACGTATGCTTAGTGGTCAGAGCGCCTGGTCGGTTTCCAGGAGGCGCGGGTTCTAGTCCCGCTACGTTCAAATTTTTATACGTTTTCTAAATAAGTATTTTTCAATAACTATTTTTGTAAGTTTAGTTAAACGTGAATTAATAATATAGTGAGGCCAGTCGTGTCGCAGTGGCACAAAGTGTGACTATAAAACCGACTGGTTGTGAGATCGATCCCCACTAGAGGAGATGAAATATTTAATTAAATTTATATTTCCATTTCTTCGCTCTGGTGTTGAGGCAAAGCGCGGCGTTGAGTTTTGCCACTCAATACGCAATGCCTCCAGAACTCGACAGAAAGTGGGGAACGGAGTGTCTTAACACTACGTTCCCTCTGCCTATCCTACTGTGTGCGGGATACAGCGTGAAGCTGATAATAAAATATCCATAATCGTGCAGAGCACGTGGGCGAGGCCGCAAGCGGAATACTAGTGTTTTACTTAAGATAATTATAAATCTTAAGTAAAACATAAAAGTGAGAACATTTTAAATCATGTTTACCACAAATATGTAAAAACATATTTGTGGTAAGCGTTTTACAAACATAAAGACACACAAACGATAAATTGCACTCATTTTAATAATTCTTCGAATATTTTCGTGAAGCGTAATGTTGATGACTAACGCTACTAACGATATTTTATGAAAATGGATCAACGCCCTACAGAGAGTTGAGACATTTTTATTGGGCACAATTTATTCTAATTGTTTTCGCCCTCGTAAATATTGCCCGAATATAGGTTAGCACCAAATGTTTAAAGATTACAGTAGTAGTAATTGTATATCATGAAATATTCAAATATTAAAAGCGACACGCTGTATCCCGCGCACAGCAGGGAAGACAGAGGGAACCTAGTGTTAAGACACTCAGTTCCCCACTTCCTGCCGAATTCTGGAGTTATTGCGTGTTAAATGGCAGAACTCAACGCCGCGTTTTGCCTCGATACTACAGCGACGAAATGGAAATATAAATTTAAGTCAATATTTCATCTCCTCGAGTGGGCCATCGAACCCACAACCAGTCGGTTTTACAGGTACACTTTGTGCCGCTGCACTACAACTGGTCTCTATTAAAAATTATACTTTCAATGTGTTTGTCCTAATCAGAAAATTTTCAAGAAATTAACAAAATTGAAAATTTTGGTATGTAAACTTTCAAATTATTACATTTTTTATATGCGAATTCGCTCTATGATTAAATGGAAATAGCTAAGAGTTGTATATAACACAACAACTTGTAAGTGCTCGCTGTAGCTCTAACCACAGAAGCAGTGGGTTAGGTCGAAACGAAGTGATCCTATTATAGCCTTCTTTGATACATGTCCAACAAAAGATTTTTTCAATTCGAACCAGTGGTTACTGAGAGTAGCGTGTAAATATAGATAGTAAATCTTTACATACCCTATAATAGACCTTAAAAAGTTATTTTTTCCTACCTTAGAAAGATTTTTAAATATTTTTAAAATCTTTCGTTTATGTATAAAAATTCTTTACAAAATGCTTCACATTTAAGGAATTTTATTATTAATATTTTTCCATTATGAGCTAGGAAAGCGTACTACAGCATCTGACAGATTTAGAAGTAAAAGGTCGGCTTAATTCACTTTAGGGATAAATTCTCAAGTGTCACGGAAAATGCTTCATCCATTTATTTCTCCAATAGAGATTACGCTAGTGACGTAAATGGTTTACTACAATAGTGAAGAGGTTAGCCTCAAACCATTAGATCATCAGAGTCGACTTCGATTTAGAATATCGCCATTTACAAAATGAATGTGCTTTAAAGGATCACGTTGTTGAAAAGTAATTTGTTAGAGACCGACTACTCTTAAACAAATGCAAATAAGTGCAATTACATGCAGTTTGTCATTTGGCACTCAGTTAAACGTCAGCAAAGAAATATATTAATAACAGCTTCACGCTGTATCCCGCACACAGCAGGGTAGGCAGAGGGAACCTAGTGTTAAGACACTCCGTTCCCCACTGTCTGCCGAATTCTGGCGGCATTGCCTGTTGAGTGGCAGAACTCAATGCCGCGCTTAACTTCGACACCAGAGCGAAGAAATGGAAATATAAATTTAAGTAAATATTTCATCTCCTCGAGTGGGGATCGAACCAGTCGGTTTTACAGTCATACTTTGTGCCGCTGCGCCACGACTGAACTTAAAATTAAAATAAATATTCTTTATGTTTTTTTAACCGGTACTTTTTTTCATTGTTGTTTAAAATTATTTGTATGTGTTTTTAAGCCCAACTTCACCATAGATCGTCTCTAACATATTTATATTTTTCTTCTTCCTCGATCGACGCTTGACTATATTCTAAATAGAATTGTGGGTTTAAAGATGTAAAAAAAAATATATAAGAAAGAATAATTGTAAAACTAGGATATCTAAATAGAGAATTAAAAGTGATCTTACAGAAGACTTGGAAGCTAATTGTTCTTATATATTGCTCGAAATAACGTGAATTTGTACTTATAATAATACAAGAAGTCATCATTTAGAAGTGTGTTTTTACATTACGTTATTTACGCGAAACCAAGACACAAACAAACGATTTTAAATTTTTTGTCCTTCTTTTGCGGGCTAATCTCAGAAACAGCTCAACCGTTTTTAACGAGTGCAACATATACGCTACTTTTTTACCGGTATTTACATAATATTGACATTTTCCTACCGCCCAAGTAGATATGAAACTACTAAACATTTCTGTATTGCGATCATTGTTCCTATAGCAGAAAAAATAACCATATTAAAAAAACCAATATTTTTTTCTCAAATGCACTTAAATAAGGTAAAATAAAACAATCGTATAGTTCAAGCGGGTGCAGCCGCAGGCAGGGTGCGTTATAACATGTGATATTTAAAACCTTCAAAAAGAACAACTTTTATTTTGCATTTAAATAAAACAAAGCGGTCGACATTGACCTCAAAACGTGAGGTGTTCCCGGAGCAACGATGGCTCTCTGGAGGCATCAATGCGAAGACTTGCTAGAATGCATAATAAGGCTTTCATGGAACCACGCTCACTTTCACAGTGACCCCTAATTCGTCAAGCTGTATCGCCGAGATGAAACGACCATTTTGACGCTAGATTATATATTACATTCAACAAGCCTTTGTCCGAGACGAAAAATGTTCATTATCATTTTACTTTTATTTATACATTACAATTTGTGCACTGAAATCAAAACATTTTTCAAATAGGTATATTTTATTGAAAATCCAATGCTAATATTTTTTTGTGAATAAAATACTCTTATTTCTAAATAAAATAATAAAACGAAACCATGTACAGTTTATTTTTTTGTATAAAAAGCGTTTTAGTGTAGCCATTGAATACATAATAAGCATAGTGTCTGAACAAGACGCGAGTGCGTGCTGGGGAGACACAGGCGGACTGATGGAGATATCTGGATCTATAAGGTTTCCATTTGGTGCCATTCGGTTATGGAATCCCAAAATCCATAGATCCGCTGATCAATTCACATATAATATGTTTTTGTGCACCTGTTCCACACTAGATAGATTTATTATACGTTTTAACGATCTTAGATCTTAGATTTTTATACGTCAACAAAAACGCTCATTAGGTTGAACAAATTTAGTGAAGACAACATAATACATTCATATTTCTTCGCTAGTCTTAAAAGCACGACATTAGATATTCCTGAGTTTCATATGTCGACCTTTTATACTCATCAGGTAGAACTACTTTTGCTATGGTGCCATATTTTTGATTCTTATAGTTTAGCTGGCCTAAACGATATGTTACTGATCCGATCAGAATTTGCGACAAAAACACTCATCAGACCGACCAACATTTGCTCAGGTGCTATATCCGAATTCTTACAATTTAGCTGGTCTTATTGATCGCAGCGTCGGTATCGGAGCTTCGTTACGCGGTCCAATTATATTTTCAAGTTATCTAGGAACCCATTACTCACAAAATTTAATTCAAATCGATACAGCAATTTATAAGAGTGCGACTAATACACATGCAGAAAATTATGTTACAGGTATGCCACTTAAACCATTTAAGATAAACAAGCGCAATAATGTTTTTTAACGTCACGCTGTATCCCGCACACAGCACGGTAGGTAGAGGGAACCTAGTGTTAAGACACACTTTCTGCGGATTTCTGGAGGCAGTTGCGTGTTGAGTGGCAGAACTCAAAGCCTTTGCCTCGACCAGAGCGTAGAAAATGGAAATATTCATATTTCATTTGCTCGAGTGGGACTCGAAGCCACGACCTGTCGCGTTTAAACTCACTCTTTGTGCGCCCCTGCGCGACGACTGGCCTCTGAGAAATATTTTTTGGTATAAAAAAAAGTAATCTTAAATAACAAAATTTAAAGAACTTTTTAGTCAATGATTTGTAACAATATTATAACATAAAAAAAATTAAGTTAAAATATATATCGATAGTTTTGGTAGTTTATAGATCTATAATAACGCTTGGGAATCTTCGATATCGAAATACAGGCTGTATTTCGATATCGAATCTCACCGCTTTATACCGTCGGACTTTAATTCTTTTTAGATTAAATATAAAACCAGAAGCATAGTAAAAAAAGTAAAAGAAAGTAAAAATATTATGCATAGCACAATAAAATTAACGAAAATTAATTTAATATTCAGTAATGGAAAGTTGAACGATGGTTACCAAAAAAGCATTCATATCTAACGTTACCTTCTTACTATTAGAAAGTTATGGGAATTTGTTATAAGATGTATGTTCGTATTAATGACTAAAAATGTTTTTTTTATAATTCTTTTCTTAACTTCACCGAGCGGGATAGGTGGAGGAACCTTGTGTAACCACTTCAATCCTCACCTTCTGCACAATTCTCGAGACATTATAATACCGTTGAGTGACGGAACTCAACGCCACACTTTATAGAGCAAGGAAATGAAAATAATTCATACTCCCGAATGAGAATCGAATCCACAACCGATGCATTTACAGACAAGCGTTGCGCCACAACCTCCCTTGTAGAAATTAATTAATTTAATTTCAGATCTTTGATCCTTGTAACACAACGCTGCCTCTGACATTACAATCATAGAATTAGAACACATGCTTTCATACAAATTACATAATGTAATCTCATAATGAAGAAGAAGCATGGCTTTCTTACTGAAGTTTCATCTTCGAAACAATATTGAAACGCCATCTTCATATAAGTAGTCATTACAACAATTGTAAAAGTAAACAGACTTGTCTTTTTTAAGTTTTTTGAAGTGACGGCTTGAATTAAATACTAAATATTGCAAAAGTAAAATATTAAGAATATTAATAATTCAGTGGCAGTGAATGTAAATCTAATGTTTTGTTAAATCTTAAGAATTAATGTTTAATATAAGCTATAAAAAACTAATTACTCATAATGATCATTTGAATTTTGGTAAAAGAAGTGAAGGATCAAAGAACGTCTAAAAGTTTTTTTACACTTCTTTAAGATGTTTTATGTTCCATACATTTGAGTACGTTTGGAGTTAAATACGTACGTGTCATTAAAAAAAATAATGAAAGATTTTACGTTCTTTTAATACGTTCTTAATGTATTTATAAAATGTATTCTATATATTTTTATTTTATTTTCAAAATACAACTTACTATTAAGAAATATATATACATTTTTCTAAATAAAGTAAACTTTATAAATATACATTTGACAAATAAGCAAGCAGAACTATTGTATAAAAAAAAATACATTAAATCTATTTAAAATGTCAAAGTTCACTTACCAAAACAAGCAATGCAATACAAAACGAAATCCGGTTCAAATCAAATTCAAAAGCAAACAATCGAAAATGCCACAGTCCACAATACGAATTCACATAATATAACGGTACCGAATGTCAGAACTCAAATAACATAAACACAATTATAATACATCGTTGGGAGGCGTATTAAAAACTGGATTTTTTACGTAATTATATAAAAGTTGTTTAGGAAAGTCAAAAATCCAAATCCTCCCGGTACAAGATCCACGTGATAGTACAGTACCGGTCGGGCTCAACCGGTCGACGTGCCTCGAGTGCTGTCAAACCGAGCAGCTGGTACGCGATCTCCGTCGCTCTGGCGGACAAACGCACAACTAACTTGAAACTTGAGTGCAAGGCAAAGTGTACCAAGTCACACTTCACAGAACACAATGTTATAACGTTAATAACAAAAAATGTATATACTTCCGGTAATTTGTTTTATAGCTTATTTATTCGTTTTTCTATCTTAATGCATGAATAATAAATGTATAATTCTATTATTTATTTTCTATGAAAAACAGATGTTGTAATCAAAATATATCTATATAATTATGAATCGTTTAATTAAATAGACTATATATATTTTTATAATATATAAGGTAAAATAAAGCCGAAAAAAATATGTATACATGCCTTTGTCCAGCGACGTTCCAAGTGAGCCGCGTCATGGCGTTGGCGGCGCGTCGGCGTTGGGGAGGGAGGATATTGACTCGCGGCGCCGTCACTGCGCATGTACCATACCATGTGTTTCTGTTTTTAAGCCGCTCACACTGCTAAGAAAATTATAACTATTCCTTTGTTTACACTGCCACCGTGTGCAATTACTGTTTTGCAATCCGCGATAATGCTGTTTGCACAGCTCAGCCGCAGTGGCGCAGCGGATGTACGTAGCGATGACCCGAACGGCCTTGACCCTAAGCAAAAATTAGCCCGGCGTGCCTACGTTAGTTGCGATTGATGCTATAAATAAGTTACCCTGGCCTTTATAGATTTACCGTGTATCTATGGTTGTCTATAAAATAATAATGAGATACTTATACTGAATATTTACATGGACGTTTAAAATATCTTAAAAAAAAACACCTAGGTGTGGATTTGTTCTTAGGTTCTTATAATACATATCAACAACTGCAGCTTACGAAATACGAAAAAGTAATTAAATATGTTGCAATTAAAATCTTAAAATAATAATGGCAAGTTGATATACCTAGCTTTAATACAAAAAGCACTTGCCTTCTTTTAATCCTAATACTAAGAACTATTAATTTAAATAAATTGAACTATTAATTTAAACTAAGTTATAAAAAAAACTGTGAGTATTGTAAGTAGGTACTTCAAAGAACAGCTGATAACCAAACCTTAATTCTAATTAGAGGTAGAGTAGAAGCATTTAAAACCCGATTTGACCTACATCGGCACATAAGCACGAGAATTAATTTATTTCTAACTTTGTTTCATACTTGTATAATGTGACTGCAGCTGAGCGTCTCAAGTGTTGGCCTGAAGCCAGTGACAGTGAACGAAGATTTCTTAGATGTCACTTTTTTCGTCGGTTTTCTTCGCGAAAGGCAAAAAGGAGCGGAAACCATTACATTGATTTATGAAACAAGAGCGAAGGCTTCGAATCTATACTTAAATATTAAGCTACATTCCTCTTAGGTTATAAATCGCATTGGATATTAATGATCTCATTGAAATGTTTTATGTTTAGATACTCTTTCGCTTTCCAAATTCAGGCATGTACCTTTATAGTAAGTAGAATTTGAAAAAGTTACACAGCCCAATGTTTAAGTTTGGCAATTGGTTATATATTACTACATATGCCTGACCGCGACTGTGCCTGCTTGGACTATGCAATTATTTAGTTAATAATCTCAAATGGTCTCTTTTTATACGTGTGTTATTCTATAATGCAGCTTACAATAATTTATTACAATAATTACGTATTATCCTGAGGACTTTATTATTCACGTTAGCAAGAACTATAATGTATCTAATAAAAGAAAGCATATTTTTGAGCATTTTTTTTACCTTTAGTGACACAATTTCTCGAAACGAACGAAAACGAAAAGAAAGACTAACACCATTAGTATCAATATCAAAATACATTGCATCCATGCTAAGCTGATACATACATACAATGAAAATTTAAACTATATTTTTTCATGAGACTATAAAAAAATATTTTGATATACTTTTAAAAGATTTTATGGAAAGTGTGACGACGGTCACTTTGCCTCCGCGTATATGTTGTTAAATCTCTGAAATCTTCTAGAATAATAATGTAAACGATATGCTGTAATTATGATCTACAGCATTAGGAAGTCAATAGTAAATGCACTACATATCTAATGTGTTTAATTCGATGAGAAACAATATTGTATTGATTAAAATACCTTGTAAATGTGCTTTATTTGTGTTTTATAATATAATGTAAAATATGAAACTGGTTCCCGTGGATTATACTCATGGGGTAGACATATACGATATACGCCGGTTTTTTTTGTATATCTTTTTAAGATGTACAATTCTGTACATCAATTTGATTTATCTCGTTGCGAAGCGACTTCTACACATTTTTTTCATCGCATATTTCAACCGCTTCAACCTCTTTTTTCCAAATGAAAGATAGGCTATGTCGTTTCCTAATGAAATTTTTATAATTGTACCAATTTGTATTAAAAAAAAGTTTAGTCGTTTTAATGTGACAGACAGAGAGATAATATTAGTAGGGATAAAAAAAAAATCAAAGTAATAGGTATGTTGCAAAATTTAAATGTCAATATAATTCAATTTATAATTTTATGTAAAAATTTTTCAATGCATCTAGAATAATTAGGTTTCATAAGCACCTAAAATTCAAAATCTATATTTGTGCATGGAATTGCAAAAATAAAAATTTGTGACGCTTATCCATCATCCTGCATCATCACTTTGTAGAATTGTAAAAGATGAGAAATGTGTACATTACAGTACACAAGTAATAACGACAAAATTAATATAAATTTATAATGCGTATTTATATATAGTTTTAAGAAACTATCTCAATAAAAAAAAAGGACTGTATGTAAAGAAAATATAGTATCGTCTTGTGTCGAACTGAATAATTTTTTATAGTAACTTATAATTATTGTTTTTGTGAAATAAATTTAAGCAGCACTGCGTGTCAATCTTAAGAGAACAAGTCAGTTTCGAATTTTCGATACAACGAAGTTGTCCCAATAACCACTAGAGGGCTAAACTTTAGCTAAGCCTTTAACAAAGTGATCGGATTATTTTACATAGATGGCGTCACAGCATTAGATGAATGCAGCACCATCTACAAATATGGCGAGAATTCTCAATTTTGCCTATAGAGAGCTTTCAAAAGTTAATTTGGGTTAAGCCAATATTAAAATTTAGTTCTTAAAAATAATAGTTTTATATGCTTTAAATCTCAATAAATAATATTATATATATTATATAACATTTTAAAATGAGACGAAATTAACAAGGTCGATATTATAATATAATAGATAAATGATACATGGAGAATCCTAAAATCCTAAAATCCTAATTTCAATCCAAATAGTCCTTGCGTTTTTGTATACCACAGCAAAGAATAATCAAGAGGTGATAATTTATTGTAAAAATAAATTAAATTTTAATTAAATATTTATTAAAAAAGTGTATGTTATCTTGCCTACGAGGCCAATTATTTACAAAACATGCATATCTAATAATGTAGATTTCAGAATAGAGATATTATACAACATAGTATCAAATGTAAATATGTCATTATTGCTAAACAAAGAAGTCTTCTTGTCTCAAGTGAAAAAGAAACGAAGAGTACGAGAGGGTGTCGTTACGCCCGATTTTGATCGAACACGTATACGAGGAGTAGATTAAATTCCTTCAAGTATCATATCTTCACTGCTAGTAATAGCTGTCTTCATACAATGTTTTCCTAGCCCGAGACTTGCGTAGACATAGCCTACCTATATATAATGCATAAGGGATCAGTTTATATTATATTAACTATAAGTTCAGTATTTAAATACTTCTTACTTTATTTTTAAGTAAACATAATTTTAATGTATACTATTATTTTTTTTTAATGTTAAATAAACATTAAAATTTTTAGCATTTACTATATTTTGTTCGTCAAATTTAATTAAACATAACACTAGAACTAACTTGGCAAGAACATATTACTATTTTAGTATATAGTGAGTTAAAATTTTGAAGAAATAAGGCTTTTTTGTAAAAATACAACGGCCAATGGCTGGTCAGGGTGTGATTTAAAGCAATATTCAAATGGTCGAATACGTAAGAAAAAAGTACCAAATCATCTTTATTACCTCTGGGCAGTAACTTTTCTATTAGATACGAATATTTTTTTTCAGTTTACTAATGAGCCTGTTAAGACACTTAAAAATTTGAGACACTGATGAGTGGCGGAATTGACACCGGTGCGTAGATATGAAAATATTAAATATTTTCTTTCCTCGAGTGGGAATTGAACTCACAACACACATTTACAGTCACACACTTGTGCGCCTCCGCCACGAGTGGCCTCAAGATACGAATATTACGTGTTATAAATATAATAAAATGCAAGCAGATCATCTTTACCTTCTATTAAAGTTATAACAATATCGTAATTATGTAATAAGCTCATATTTAATATAACAATTATTACCTTACGAACTATATGACAGCCGAAGCAAACAGCTGCCCGACATAAATCAGTGGATAATGGAGTGTAGCCTTATGCTAACACAACTTAGACCTTTACAAATGTATCCTATACCTCCAGACCTTACTATTATGAAAATAAAGGTGTTTTCGCCTACGCACTAGCGGTTTTGTGAATTTATGGACCCTTTATACCTATTTTCGTTATGAGTAACACCTTACTGAATATTAATGAAAGGCATCATAATGGTACAGAATATAAAAAGATGCTGAGTAAATTTTTCTAAAAATATTTTCTTCATATTAGTTTTTAATGTTGTAAGATATTTATTTTGGATTAAATGTTATTATAAAAAATGGTGCGGTCGTTGCGGCACAGCGTCTGACTATAAACGCGACGGTAGTGGTGTTGATTCCCTTCGACGGAATGAATTATTGTTATTTCCCTGCTCTGGTAAGAAGCCAATGGCGCAGCGTTGAATTTCGCCACTGGTATGCAATACGAGTGGAGCGTGAGGAACGGAGTGTCTTAACATTTGGGTCCTTCTGTCACCATTGTTATACTGGGTTACAGCATGAAGTTAAAAAAAGACATACTAAAATGTATATTTTTTTCAGTACAGTCATATCAAATGTTTATAAAAGTTTTGCTTAATATTATACCTATATTAAATGAAACTGAAATATTACTTACTCAGAAAAGATTTAGAGATCACCACGCGCCGTCTCTCTCTTAACTTGTTCTTAAGTATCCTTCTCTTTAAGCGGTTAAGTACTACGTCAGCCTCGTCTACGCTCTCAGATGAAGAAGTCCGAGTAATTCGCGGGGCACCGCTCACAGAGTGTCGTCTTTTTTTTATAAACATACTTGTACTTTTATTGCAGTGCTCTACTTCTGATATACCTCTTCTATACATTTTTAATCGCTTTTTCATTTCACAATCGGCGGCTATATCTGTCGGGACATTGATCAAGTCGTAGTCTGAAGTGTTTTCTTCAGTTTTACTAAATTGCCAAGCTTCTTCCAAATTAAAGTTTGGAATTCCATTGCATTTTATTTCTTCATTCGTACACGTTGGTTTTGGTGTTTGACGTAGGTGTAAGGCAAACCAATCTGGATTAGAGCCAGTGCGGGCAGGCAAACTTTTCAGGTAAGTATTAAGAAAGGATATTTTATTTTGAGGTCGTTTGTACAGGGCGTCAGATTTTGAGCGCGGTAGAGAACGACAACCTTTCAGTTGAGGTGACAATGTTGTATCATGAAATGACTGCGATGTTTGAAGTCCTAAACATACATTCTCCGTTTTGTCAAAGTCTTCTTTATTATATTCTTCGAGTTTGTTTAGAGATATGGTAGATGATTGAATCGACTTTGAATTATGATCAATAATTTCAATAATTTCGGATTCGTTTTGGGATAATTTATCATTAGAAACAAGATCTTCGCAAGTCTCATTGTCGGAGCTTTTATAGCTACTCACTTCGCTCGGGCCTTCTGAATGGAAAGGCGTGGTGTCGAGGCTATTTATTTGCAAATTGTGGAAGTTGTTGTTTATTGTGAGCTTGCTTGGAATGTTTAATATACTACTACTGTCCTTTATAATATAACTGTTCCTTTTCCCCTCGATATTATCACTTATCTCTACTGGATTGCGGAAGACACGCGTAAACACTTTGTCCCCCGAAATTGAATTATGTTTATGAATTAAATGTTTTCTAATTACATGCCTGTAATCTTTCTCATTTAGTGACTGGCTGGTTCTTAGTAATGGTTCGTTACAATCGGAACTTTTAATTGATATGTTGTCGTCGTTGGTTTCAATTAACAAATTTCCTTCTGAATCGAACAGTTGTATTATTGGAAACTTAATGCTGGGTGAAAGATTTCGTGTCCGCAGCACCCATTTTCGTTGATTAGGCCTTCGCAATTGTATACGAATAACGTTGTCTTCTATAATTGGCCCATCACTATCACTCGAGTCCGTTTTTTGCGACATTTTGCAAATTTTGCCCAGTTACCTGCGCCAGACATTTGTTTATACTTTAAAAAATATTATATCACAAATTTGAAAATATAATTACTTAATTCGTTTGTTTACAGTCAGCTGTTGTTCAATTTGGCACGGTTCCAACGATTCTTTGGCATTCACTTTAAAATAGCACCAATGTCAATTTTGTTTTTCAACACACGCGTACACGTAACCGTAACGTTCGATCATTATATTTTTATGATTTATTGTCAATTAAACTGACACCTGTCACTGCACTGTCACTGCACTACGTAACTACTCTAATATACCGTGCATACACTGTAGCGTGAAGCAGCAACTCTTGCACAAATCTGAGGTAGCATTTTCTACAATCATTTCTTACATCGCCTAACGATGTTGCGCTGTATTAATTTATGTAATAAATTGTGAACGTCCAAACAGACGATCTATTCCTTCACGACTGTTCTTGTTGCCGGCAGTTCTCGACCCGCATTTCATTTGAGCGTGGGTATTGCTCGCGACTCCGGACATTTCTGCACTGAGAGCAATCTGCTAAATAGACTCGAGGCACTATAAATAGTGAAACGCGTCGGCAATCTGGCTGGCTCCCCTTGAACCTAGAATGCGTAACAAACATAATCTGCGTCCACGCAACTGTTCACACTGACACAGTTTCCATTTGACCACGACGTGTTACCATATGCGACCGCCAGCCACTTCTCGATACTGTTCATACAGATAGATCTGAAGTATTTGTATATATAGACTTAAATAACATTTAAGATAGGAGCTGTCAATGTCGCTTCATTCTGCACACAGTATGCTCAGTTAATCGGTTTACAAACACGTGGGTAGTATTGAATATTGGCAACCTCAGTGCATGTTTTCAAACACTGTTGTAATTGTCACGTGCTTTAGTTTTGTCGTGTTTAGTTTTTGTGAGATGTTGGTTGGTATACACCTATATATACATATACAAAAAAACTATACATATATTATTAATAATATTATAATGATATTCTATAATAAATATATTGTTACAAAGTAAACATTTATTGCTTATGCAATGAGAAAAAGTAGCTTAAAATGAATGAAATATATAATATATTTTGGAATAATTGTTTTTTTAATTGCATGCGCGCCCATGCTACCCACATAACACATTTAAGTGCGCCCTAAATCATATGTAGACGCAATAGTAAATGTTAGTGGTCACTGCATACGGACTTACGTCCAGTACTCGCAACGTTCATATATGACGTTCAAGAATATTCATATCAAATTGAACTCTATTTAAATCAAAATAAAGTGGTATTTTTATTGCTGAAACGTTTAAAAAGGCATTTCGGCAATCTCGAATTTTACAATCTGGCGGTCAAGCGTACCTATCATAACGATCACAGGAATGAGATTTTATTTTTATGCTACAATTTGTTGATTTTAAATTACGTAGTCTTTTTGATTAAATTTTTCATTTAACTTGTACTTATTGGTTTGTGCAAAGTGTTATCTGCTTAATATTTTGATTCAGAGGAAAATTAATTCAATAGCAGGCGAAAATTTAAATTTGTTTAGTAATGAGTAGCATCGTGCAATATTTGATATCTATGCTGTAGTAGTAGGTTCGATGAGAAAATGCGGCGTTTAATTACGACAATTATGCTGTCAAATATGTACCTAACAAACTGAAAATAACAAATGTACTCTCTCTCTCTCTCTTAGCCTTTTAAAGAGAATATTTGCAAGGTTGCGGTAAATACATATTTTAAAATATACTTAGTATTAGAAAAGTAATAGAAACGTCACATTTATAGTTGACTACTTCCATTTCCTCCTTAGAATAAATGAAATAAACACAATAATTAAATAATAAGCTAAAGAATATATATGTATATCTTATAATTTCGAAACGGCTTTAGTAATAGGGATTGTAATTTGCAACTCCGCACGCATTTAAGTAGGTACTTACTCGTAAACTGCTAAGAAACTCCGCTTACCTTCCGCCGATTTCTGGGGGCATTGCGTGTTGAATGGCGAAACTCAACGCCGCGCTTTGTTTCGACACCAGATTAAAGAAATGAACATGAAGTTAAATGTTTCATTTCTTCGTGTTGGAATCAAACCCACATCTGGTCGCGGCGCGGACTGGTACCAGTCCTACCATTTCACCATACTAATGCTTTATTTGAAAGAGACAGAAAGAGAAAAAAAAAAAAAATTGTCTCTTACTCACTCAAGCAACACATAGACAAATGAAAATGCCTCAACGCGGCTATAATGCAAACATTGGTTTAGTCTGAGTTCACTGCTGTAGTTCTGCTCGTCGAGTTATGTCAGGCGGTTTGTGATAAAGTCAATTGTTTATTCAAGAATACTTCATGCGCTTACTATTTGTGTTTTACTGAACCAACATGCGTCCTTTATATTTGACAAGTGACAGAATGTTATTGTCATTGTCGCCAGTCTAGTTTACTATAGTCTTTAATTTCGCTGTAATATCCATTTATGTATTTAAATTTATGTTAAGAGTTTCTGTACTTATAGCTTAGAAAAGCTAGTCGTATTTCAATTTAATATAATAATTATTCAATTCAATTGAGAACAGTCCTGGTACAGGGGCTTAAAGGTGCGACTGTAACCGCGACAGGTTGTAGGTTCAGCGTGACGGCCTTATGGTATTCTTGAAATAAAAAAGTTAATTTAAAAATATATATATCTATCTATATGTTTACATGTTCTTTCTCTTTTTTTTAATCAATAATGAAGAACAAAATAAAAACAAAGAAAATAAGCATAAGATGGTGTAAGAGCATGATGAAATTATGATGGATTGAACCCCCAGGTAGTGCAAGAACCGTAAAAATAGGGTCAACGGAGTGATTCAGTTTCCATAAGCGGATATTTGTATGTGTTTTTTTTAATCTTTAATATTTTTATCAGGTGGAACACGCTAATCTCAGAAACTACTACTACTAGCTCGAATTAAAAAAAAAATATGTTGGACATTCCATTTGTTGACGAAGGCTTTATTATCATATGTGTTGTAATACGAGGACCGTAGGTACGCTGAATTCATACACATCGTACATACACAGCTGCTGGTTATTTGCTTACGACGTTGACGGCCAAGAATTGTAAGACCTACTAAGTACCTGCTAAATATGAATTTTGTAAGATTTTAAGTTATTATCAAACATCAGATTTAGTCATTTCATTAATTGTTTTTTTGTAAATCCAAACCTTCAAGTCTAAGCCTTCAAGTGTACCTACCTAAGAGTAGAAAAAAATCCATTGATTAAAATAGATACAAATAAATGAAAAGAATATATCAAGACCAATCAAACGAGTCCAAACTTTCAGTTTTAATAATAGACGTTCTAGGGTTTCCAGAGTAGAGCTCCAACAGGAGGTTAGCTCGATGGTGATATTTTATTGTATAGTCACAGGATCTACTTATAATTGCCAAATTTTATTATGATAAAAGCAATATAAATGCATGAAATATAGGTTCTTAAATTTAATATTTTTATTAAATTAAATTTAAAATTTAGTATTTAAATTTAATATTTTACGCTGTATTCCGCACACAGCAGGGTAAGCAGAGGAAACTTAGTGTTAAGACACTCCGTTCTCCACTTTCCGTCTAATTCTTGAGGCATTGCGTGTTGAATGGCGAAATTCGACACCAGAGCGAAGATATGGAAATTAAATAATAAATTAATTATACTTAGGTATATATGTACAGGGTTCAATGTACTTCCTGTATGCTATTTAAGTCAAATGTTCCATTAATTAAAATTAAGTAACAAACAAAGTTTTCATTAAAATCCCACAGAAAAACATAAATGTCTTTTAGAAATGGATTATAAAGAATAAGGATTTGGTATCTTCAGTACAAAAACAACATCTGTTTCAACAACTATATTATATAAATAGATATTTAAATTTAATTTTATATTTTCATCATTTTACATCATATTTATTTTAGCCGTGCACGAACCGTTTGTCGGACCATTAGTGTTGATAAATAGAGTGAGGGGACGTCAGGTGTAGGTAATAGATAATTAGTGATAAATGAACATCGATTTTTAATAAAAAATATGATTTTTATATATTTTTACTTTATGCTTTATTAGGTAAAATATAATTATGAATAATAAAGTCATATTTAATAATGTAACGACATCAAAAACCTCGAGGCTTTTACAGAATTTATATTTCTTCCCGAGCAAAATACTATTAAGCTTGTACAATGTCTATCTTAAATTCTAATACAATATGTTATTCTAGAGGACCTTTTTGTTCTTCGGCTCCAAGTCTAAAAAGTGTATCTCCGACCACATAAAGCGTCATTTTAGTAGTGTCCTGTGGTGGTAGTTCTATAAACGTATTTTCAAAAACATCTTTTTATTAAGCAAAGAGGTTGATTTACATTTTTATAATAAATTATTGCGAATATTAAAATTATATAATCATTACAATAATACTGACGCCATGGTGGATTGTTGTTTTAAATCGCATGTTTTTGATTCCAATCCCATTGGTAGGAATCTATATCAATTATTTATTAGGTATTCATATTTCGTATATATATCGTAGTAGTACGTGCGTAGTAGTAGTTCGTGATTTAAACAATACGACTTTCGATACTAGAAACAGTACAACAATGTAGCAAAATTGTAATTGCGTCGTTTAAATTATATGTTTAAATAGTTCTCTAGGAAATAAAATCGTTTTTATGTTAATTTTCTTGTTACAACTCCACAAGTAGCAGGAAAGGCAGAGGCAGCTTAGTGTTAATACACACCGCTCCCCACTTTCCGCTGAATTCTGGAGGCATTGCGCGTTGAGTGGCGCAACTCTACGCTGCACATTGTCTTCCCAGAGGGGGAAATAAAATAAATCATTGCCACAAATTAGTATCGACCTATAATCATCATGTTTCTAGTCAGATGCTGTCCCGCAGTTCCATGATGGCTTCCACTTATAAAATATTATTTCTGGAAAGTACCTGTAGGAAATATTATAATAAATGAAATATATAGTAACCGTACTCACGAAGCACCTATCTACGGCCTATCTATTGTCAGTTGGAAGGAGAATCAGAATACAAAGAATAGTTAATAAAAAGTTTCCTTCAAACAAGAAATTTCATTTAGTTGAACATTAGGTTCCTTTATAAGACATTATTGTTTTGTCTTTATGTTACCCTAACATTTATTTAACATCAAATTTATTTCTATTTTATATCATATCATATCCAAGCTTAATATTAATAACCAGTTGCTTAAGCTATAGATGCGGCGGTTGGTTTTTCGACTTTTACTCAGGAGAAGAGAAAATCATTAAACTTAAATATTAAATTAATAATAATGGTGATTACAAACGCTATATGTACAATTATGATACGTCGGGACGGCCTAAATTTTCAATTATTTTTATTTCTAAACTAAACTCCACCACCCTGTACAACTTTTGTTAAAGCAACATTTCATTATCTCTATATATAATAAGACAGTAAAAATATTTTGTCTGTACATTTCGTAATTTTGACTGAAATGGATAGAGGGACACTTAAAAAGAATAATAGAAAGCAAAATGATTTTTTTTGAATTTCTTGTCTGTCTGTCTGTCTGTCGACATATTTTTGTCCGCAATTTTCTTTGAAAGTACTGAACCGATTTACTTGAAAATTTCACCTATTGCTTTGTTTTAACTCAACTTAGCTACTAAAGTTTGGTTCATCAAAATCGGTTCATTAAAAAAAAAGTTATCGTCATTTGAATGAACTCAAGACATTAGTTTGCCTGCGAACTAACGTTCGCAATAGCAATATAGCAATCGCGCTGGTAAGATTCCTGGCTAAAAAAAAATGACATTCGAAACGTCTTGATTGTATGACTGTTGATAAAAATATATATTTTTGAAGCACTATTATACAATATTTCATACAATAAAGTAAACAAAATTGAACTATTAGTGGAGATTACCTTCATAAATCATAGCAGTTAAGTTGAAATCGTAATTAATTCAACACAGATAAAGAACGATTTGATCTTCAAAAAGATATCAAGCAAATACATAGATTTTTTGTTTCGTTCGTTCGTTTGAAATAAATCTATATAAATGCATAAAAACATCCTTTCTACGTGTACTCTGTAATAACTATATATTTACCAATTGTACATTTAGCTAATAATATGTGTAACTAATTTAAAAACTGTACAGGAGTTAATATGCAAACATTACAGTTATTTTACAAAGAATATTATGAATCCTTACCCAAATCAATAATTTTACATTTAAGGCTGTTTCTGAAGCAGTACATTAAATTATTAAGTAACATTAGCACATTTAACAGAGCTTTAAAAAACATAACATAGGTAAAAAGCACGTAATGTTACAAAAATATATACATACAATAGATAATCAATACATAAAAGCTTTATGTATATTTTATGAATATCAAATATCAACATTGGTCATATTTTTTAGTTCGAAACAATCAAAAAATCTTATAGAAGTTACGATAATGTCGTAAAAAAATCATATTAGAATATTACAGATTAAAGTACTATAAAAATCATATTAGAAGTCATTAGAGTTGTCAATCAAGTCTGCTTATTAAATCAATAATCATGCATTTTAAGCGGGCGAAGCCGTGGGCGGGCCGCTAGTGCCTTATAATTTAGCTGGGCTATTATAGTTCTCCATTAGATAATTTACAGATCTTGAAAGCGCGTCCTTGAATTCCGCCATTCAACACGCAATGAATCCAGAATTCGTCGGAAAATGAGGAACGGAAGTTTCTTAATGAGAACAGAGTGTTGTTACACTACTTTTCCGGGTTCCCTCTGCCTACTCTGGCAAGTGTGCAGGATATAGTGTGAAGCTATTCATAATATATTCTAACAAATTCACAGATTACTTTTGGTATTTTGAAAAGTCATTTGCAAAGGTTAAGGTGTAAACGTGTGTTTGTGTAAACGGAGCGGTTTTTCTTTGCCACTGTTTGGCTTACTTCCAAATGACGTTCTTTTGTCTTCATCTTCGGTTCTAAATGATGTGGCACTACCTCCAATAATAAACACCTGCTTTGTGCCATACCCGTTATACGTATACGAGTATGCATGTACCTCAAGGGCAATATGTTTCAGCGAATTCTCAATATGCGTCAAAGAAGTGTAAAAAATACAGTTTAGTGCATAAATTTTTGTATGAATATAAATTTATACTACACTATACGAGATATATTTAGTCTATATCCAATCAAAAACAATAATGTGAAATGACAGCCAAGTTATATTTTAAGTAATGCGTCGTTCTATATTTCACTGACAAAAGAATGGGAAATCTATATGGGTGCAAAGTTCTGTTGTGTTCACTCGAGATAAAATTCAAGCTCTAAATTTCACTTGGCAATTTTTAAAGCCTGTAGGTTTATTATATTTACAAGCTATTGTCCTTCCAGTTTGTACTGGACTATTAAGTGGATATTTTGTTTGGTGCCTGATAGTAAAAAATAGCCAAGTCAAATTTAGAGCTTGAATTATATCACGAGTGAACACAGAACTCGATAGTTATTAGTCATCTTTTAATGTTTTAACTTTTTTGGCTGGCATTGACTTCAAAAATAACGGAAAAGGCCCCTTGTACTTTGGACAAGCCTTGCCTTGCTGCATTAATATGGCCAAGTGTAAAGGTTCAACCTAAGCATTAGAAGTTGAGATTATACCTACAATCATCAGCTTACCTGAATAACTCGATAGTTCTACAACTAGTCTTTTGTAAGTATCTATAATATGTAAAAGATAAACCCATAACTCCTAATCGCTCAGTAATGTTATCAGATGATGACTACAAGAAGTAAATTTATGATTATTATCAGAAATTGTATGAAACACATAGTACATGTAGTATATTGAGCTTTACACTCACACAAAGTGAGACTGTAAACGCGACTGGTTGTGGGTGCGATCCCCACTCGAGAAAATGAAATATTATTAAAGTTTATATTTTCATTTCTTCGCTCTGGTGTCGAGTCAAGGCGCGGCGTTGAGTTTCGCCGAGCAATTACACGCTTTAAATCAAAAAATATTTATTAAAATCGATCCACAATAACGGAGAAATCGACGGACAAACATAAAAAAAATACTTACCAAATATAGAACTGCCTGGTTTTCGATAAAACGAAGACGGTTAAGCATAACTTATAAATTGCTTTGTCATAAATATGTGTATTCAAATTGTAAAACGTCTATCATAATCGGGCTACAAAATGAATATAATATCTCCAGATGCCCAAATATTCGGGGACCACTTAGACATGCGAAACGTATTCACCGAATTGAATAACAAGCGGCCAAAAGGAATTCATTTAGATTCGCCTCGTAATGGAAAACCCGATTTCATAGAAATATTATATTTGCTTACTATTATCGAAGTTATTGTATGTTACATTTTGATGACAGTAACAATATAACATGTTGAACCATTAAAATAAGTATTTTTTTGTTATGATTTCCATAGAAAATATGTTTCGGTACAGCACAGGGATTTCATAATTATGTAGGTTTATGTTCGACATACGTTTGACACTTAATTACGATATTAATTATAACAAATATATCAATTATAATATTATATGTTTAATTATAGCATAGTATACAACGCCAGTTGTGGCGCAGAGGCACAAAGTGTGACTGCAAAATCGACTGGTTGTGGGTTCGATCCCCACTCGAGGAAATTAAATAGAATAAGGCGGAAAGTGTACACGTCCTTTCTTCTGATTTTGATCGTGGACTTCCTTTTAGTTCTCACTGCTTACTGTCTTAGCAGGATACAGCGTGGAGCTGAAAATAATACAGAAGTAATATCAAACCAAGAAGAGAGTTAACTTCATGAATCTTCTACTTTTTTGAAGTATTTTAATATATTTGAGGTTTGAGTTATAATTAATAATTCTGTACTCCACTTTTAGTTTAAGAAAGGGAATGCTTGCTGAACAGAAGTATCTATCATTTCAAAATTAGTTTCTGAATTCTCAATTTTCAACGTTTACAATTGTTTACAATTTTTGAGCAAAAAAACATTTAAATTAAGTTAATTTTACACATAATTTATAGTATTTAATTTTTGTATAAAAATTTTAAGTGAAATCATCAAGTAAACTTTTGACCTTTTATCATATCATTTCATATATAGTCTATCTACATATCCAAAAGCTTCGGACGTGTGAAAAATTGAAATTTAAATTGAAATGCAAAGTGTTCAATTGATTCGTTGTTTTCAAAATATTGTAATGTTAATTCAAACACAAGATGGTTATGAAATTAAAATCCCAACTGTGGTATGTGACATACATATACAAATAATAATCAAATAAAACCCTCAAATTTTATAGGTTTCATATAATTTCTTAAAAAAACCATATATTTGCTTCTTGTAGTCATCATCTGGTGACATTACTGAGTTGATGACATCAACTTGATGTAAGTGGAATACACATGGCTTTTAAGGGGCAAAGGTGAAGATAGGAGAGAAATGTCACTAATTTTTATGTTGTTACAAAGGTAATGTGACAGATACTTGTTACTAATATTTTATTATTATAATGATAATGGAATAGCTTTTATTAATAATATTTATACCAATACGTAGTTAGGTAGCGTCCGTGAATTGAGATAATAATAATTATATAGTAAGCAGTAGTACCTACTGCGCGTCACTTTATGAAATCACTCTACCTTTTATTGGACAATAGTTATATTTAAATTTGTAAATTGAGAGTAAATACGTTTATTTTATACTAGCGACCCATCCGCTCGCTAGTCGTGAACGAAATGGCTTTCCAAATAGGTTTCCACTGTCTCCCCTATAGGATACAGAGTAAAAGTAAAACAAACACAAAATGTTATCAGAAGCTCACCAAAAAACAATAATGAAAACTTTATTTAAATATCACCACCACAAATAAACAGACAAAATTTTAAAAATCTTTGTTATGGATTTTATTATTGCATTGATTAATCCCCATTAATATATATTTTTTTCATATATCTATGGAAGATGCAGTACAGACAGCGATCAGTTACATTTTGTTATATATATTGATGATGATTCCGTAATACATGCGTCTGTCTCCACCTTAAAGGTCGGCAAAGCACCTGTAGCTCCTCTAGTGTTGCAAGGGCCGGCGGTGGTCACTTACCATCAGGTGACTCGAACGCTCGTTTGCCTTTTCCATTATAAAAAATAAACTTAAAGTAAGTTGAAATGTTGTAACTTCAAAGGTAAATATTATGTATTTTCGTAAGAATACGGACTGGGCTTCGATGTTGCATCTGTAACAAAACGCTGGCGATATTAATCTTGTTTTGGCTGTATCTAAACCATTGCTGTGCACTTTTTATAGACGTAAAAAAATTTAAAGGATAAAGGTAAAAATACCTTAGATCTATCAGCTTAAGATTGAGATGTTAATATTTTATTTTATACGAGCATCTCAACTAACATATATATTTTTTGTTCATAAAGTCAAAGAGAAACAAAAAGCTTAACTCGACTAACCTATATGTTTTACTAAAAACAGCTTGTTGTAATTAAATTTTCGAGTGGGACCAAACCAATACTAACGCAATAAAACCGTGCTGTTTCAAGCCAAGTAAACAATTTTCATAATGAGTCTATCCCATTTTGATATAAGGCAAAGAAGGGGGACAGCTATATTTGAAAATTGAGGAACAATTTGTGTACTAACCTAGTTTGTATATGTATATACATATATACGACTAGCACTACTTCTATTGCCTTGATATGTTTTGAAATTTGGAAGTTATTAATATCACATTGTACTTGCTGATCGGTATTTAGGACATTTATATTGAAATTTATTCTCTAATTTAAATAATTCTTGTTTCTCGACCGTAATTTGGCATTTCTATAGAATTTTAAAGACAAGCTGCCGAATAAGAAGAAATTGAATTAGCAATTTTTGATGTTAAACGATAATAACAAATACGTGTTAATTTCTTTATAAGAATAAATAAATCTATGTTTATGGTGTTTATTTTTTTCATCTTTACAGAGCGGTAAAAAGTAAATTTTGAGTAAATTTAATACGACTTACCTAAATATGACTGTACCTAAATACGCAAAGATACCGATGAAGTGTGGTGCACTATGCGCAGTGTAGGTCTCCGTAGTTTTTACAAAAGCCAAGCGCGAGTCGCTTCGCTAGATAAGGAGATTGGCTGATCGACACTTCCGTACCATGCTCTAACATTTTATATAGGTATACTTCTACAATAAATTTAAGCGACGAAGACGAGAAAAAATTTACCCACTGCACATGAAGGGGCGGTACCCTAAAACATATATATATATATATATATATATATATATATATATATATATATATATATATATATATATATATATATATATATATATTTTTTTTTCAATATTTTATTTTATCGCTTTGTCGGCGTTGTTGATGTTGACGTATGCTGTTATTACTTTAGAAAAGCCCAATACAATTAAAAAGATATTGTGTTAAAAAGTTAAAAGTAATTTTATAAAAAAAAAATATCCTTGTAAAATAAAATGCCATTTGTTAAGAATGACGCAACAGACGCAAACCTATCAAAGCGACAATATCGCACACACCTCATTCACCAAATCGAGTCGTAGGTAATGGCAGTGAAGTTGAACATTGTTTAGGTTTATTATTAAAAATAGGTAATTGCATAAAATAGAACGAGAGTCGTCCGAATCTGTTTTTTTAGAATGAAAAGTGGCAGATCGGCAACGTTTCGTAGTAGTAGGTGTTTACGTTATTGATATATTGATATTCTTATCTGCTTCACACATAATACAGTATGGATAAAAATCATGAAATGAAAATAATAATCCCACGTCTAAACTGTTGACGAATCTTAATTAATTTTATTAGGCATAGGTTTGAAATATTTTAACCTATATGCTGCTCCCGTAATAAGAGCGCAGTCGCTTACATCCGGTATACTCAAACCAAATTATAAATTTCTAGTACCAATAGTTTTTGAGTTACAGCACGGATGGACGGACGGACAGGTAGCCAGACATGGCAAAACTATTAGGGTTCCTTGTTCACTACGGAATTCTAAAAATTTTATTCGCAAACTTTGAGTGCCTATCTCAAGAGCATTCTTTAATTTTTTTTACTAAGAACATTTTTTTCTCGTATTTTGTATGTATTTCTATTTTACAGTTGTTTTTATTGAATTGTGTTCATATTTTTAAAATTATTTTTGCATAACTAATATTATGATCTAAGGTTATTTATCAAAGATATTGAATCCAAGTAAAGAAAAGTTGCAATATTTCCTAAGTTTAAAATTTTTGTACGGATATTGCGCTGCTTCTTGTTGAGAGAGAAAACAGGAGGTACTCGTATGGTGTGAGAGCTTCAAATTTCCTGTCTTTTGGCTAAACATTTAAATTTTATACATATACAGGTTGTCTTCATGTATCTAATGCGAGTTATCGTTAACAATTTTTAACCAACTTCAAAAAAGGAGGTTATCAATTCGTCGGAATCTTTTTTTTATGTGTGTTCAGCGATTATTCGAAGACGCCTGAACCGATTTGGATAATTCTTTTTTTGTTTAAAAGGGTATACCTCACAGTTGGTGGTTGGTCCCATGGTGACCATGTCAAGATCTGATTATGGGATCCTGGAGAAATCTAGGGAACTCTTTAAATTTTATAGGCACACTTCCAAGGATTTGAGTATTTTTTTGTAGAGACTCGTGTGTTTGCTTTCGGTAATCACAATTTGATGGTGTGTAACTGATGATGAAGACCATAGATGGCCTAAGTAGATTTACTTCTTTTACTGTAATAGTTACAAGGAAAAACATTGTTGAACCTTTCGCCAGAAATGAGATTCCTCAATCGTTGCAAGATTTTATATTTTTTTATTTGTATTGATGGTACGGCAGAAAGTTAGTGCATATTTATATGTAAACAAGTACGACAGATGTATCTGACAGTGAGATGTGAATATGATGAAAAAAAAATTAAAAATATAAATGCAGTAGAGAATTGATCGAATCCATAAAGAAGTGGTGGCTGGAAATCGTGAAAATAAACAATTTCTAATTTAGACTACCTTCCTCCTGACCACCTATTTTTGTGGCTACTTTATTATTCTAATATTATATTATTTGATACTTGTAATTTCTGTAGTAGCTGTAACTTCTGAAATTAGGTATATTATTAGAACTAAACGGGAATATAACTTCTCTTTCGGAAGTTTCCGATACGAAACGTGTTCTGAATTTTATTGAGCGTGGAAAGCATGCTTAATTTATCCAGTAATCGTGACTATTGTGCACTCAATAGCCGTCATTTGGAATTCTTCCAACAACTTGTCGTTGATAGTTTTGGAATAAAATGAGCCATGTAAGTTATGATATTATTTGCACCGGTTTAATTATTTTAAAATATAGTTTTTTATAATGAATTTAAAATATGATAAATAAAAACTATAGGGAAAAGAGCGAAAAATCTTCATCAGACAAAAGAAAAAATATCAATTTACATTTTATTCTACTTCTAGATAAAGAAATAAATAAAAAGAAGGATCTAGGTGAAGTCAAAGATACACTTGATTTTTTCATGAATGTAAAAGTCAAATGAAAATATTTATGTATGCTTTATCTTTGTTTTAAAGCGTTTGAAATTTTAAATTTTATTTAATAAAATTTTTACGCTTAGAAAATATTGGATCTGAATAGACGGCACGGACGGTAGCTCTAGCATACAAAATATTGTCAAGTTTACTATTCATGTCAACAGGTATAGCGGGGTAGGCAAACAGAGACTAGATTAGACTAAACTAGTGTCCGAATACACCTTTCCGCCCGGATTCCAGACATTATATATTAAGTCGCAAGCCTCAACGCCGTTCTTTGTATTACTAGACCGGGAAAAGGAAAATAGCTTAAATACTGTCGAACTCGAACCCATATATCGCGCTTACAGTAGGCTATCACACTGTGCTACAATGATTAATATATTTATGTGGAAAAAAAATGCTTTGTTTAATATAACATAATGGTACCTATTTTGACTAATAAGTTCAACGTCAATATCAGAAACTCGATCAGCCTTAGGAAAGGAAAGTGTTTTATCTACAAACGATACGGTAATTTGACTCTGAATCTCTTTTGCACCCTCGTCACTTTGACGGTTTCAGTCAGACGTCTGTCTACGTGAAACAGAACAAAATATATTTTTCATTGAAAAATAGTCAAGGGAATGAGTAATATAGCAAAATTTCAATAAGAAAGTAGACTTTTATAAATTTTAGAGGAAATATGTTGTTGTTTTAACAATTTTATAAATATAATATGGAAATGAATATAATTAATTATTGTCTTTTTTCTAATGCTGTAACATTATGGCGTAATGTACAGTAAAAAAAACTGGAATAAGTTGGCATGGCCACACAATATAAACGATAGTATTTACTGTCCCAAATATATTGTTAATATATAAACAGAAAAATTTAATTTTGACATTCCACTGTCCATTGGAAAAAGTCTGAAAAAGGAATGTGTGCGGAGTATAGTGGTGCGGCAATAAAGAACGAGCGCCAACCACAAAGACAATTGCTTTTTACTGCTATTTGTGTGGGAAAAATAAATAATTTTGTTCTTATACATCGTTCATAGAAACCAATGTATTTAAAGATTTATAGACTTGTGTTTGTTTGTATATGACTAATGTCGGTAATTTCGTTCGCATGGATTTGAGGCCAGTCGTGGCACAGCAGCAAGTGTGACTGTAAAACCGACTGGTTATATCCCCATCCCCACTCGAGGAGATGAAATATTTACTTAAATTTATATTTCCATTTCTTCGCTCTAGTGTCGAGGCTAAGCGCGGCGGTGAGTTCGCCACTCAACACGCAATGCCTCCAGAATTCGACAGAAAGTGGGGAACGGGGTGTATTAACACTAGGTTCCCTCTGCCTACCCTGTTGTATGCGGGATACAGCGTGAAGCTCTTTCGATCGAAAATATAAATTTAAAAGCAAACATTCCCCGAGCGGAAATCAAATCCATAGCGTTCGTGTGTACACACAGTAGTGTAGTGTCGGTATTGCCTATAGATAGTTCCGATGTGTGTTGAAAGAGAATCGCTATTTAAGCTTTTTGTAATAGATTTTTTCGAATATAATAACTAAGTTAATATCGAACAAATTGTTGACTTTAAGAATTTCTATTTCCAGTAAGTTACGCACTTAATTACATCGATTATGTTTAACAAATAAGAAATTTTCTCGAACAATATTCATAATATTGAAATAAGCGCTACCTATTTGCTTTAAGTACACTCCACATTGCAGAGAATATTTATCCACTACTTCGTTAGCGTACGAACATATTATGAAAGTATAAAATTTATCAAAGTAAAAGTTCAATTATAGATAATTAAATTTAAAAAAAAATAGATAAAATTGTGTAGAAATGAAATAAACTACTGCATTATAAAAACGTAACTTAAATATAAACCATGAATGTTAAAACAGATGTGTAAATAAACATCCATCCAGGCTATTGGTTTGTGTGTAAGCGATATCTTCATACTTAACAGAATGAGCTTTACAATTTTTCATGCATAGCTGGACAGACAGTGGCGAGCTAGTGTTAAGACACTCCGTTTCCCACTTTTCACCCAATTCTTGAGAATACTGAATGGTAGAGGCCATCGTAGCGACCGGAGTCCACCCTGAACTAGCAATTGCAAACTACAATGTTTGTATTTTCACCAAAAAATAGTCGAACGAAAAGGATCGAGCGAGAGGAAAGCGGTGATATAAACTAACTCTAGCACTGTCTTCTCTAGAACTGTCTAGAGATGTGTTGATACATCATTCTTTCTTGGTGGAAATATAAACTATATTTTATTCAAAAGAAGTTTCAGCACTACCGGTTCACTTATCTTTCGCGGTGGAAATCGGGCTTAAAGCAACGACGAAATTATTATAATTGAATTATTTTTTTTCTTCTTCCTGGCAAAGCGCGATTTGATTATACGACACAACATATAACGTTGTCCTAACACTAACGCCGCTATGACTTACCTAATGTACGCAAGAGGTGCTTCAAATATAAACAAAATAACGTTCAACCCGAACTCTTATATCCCACAGCTCGTCAAACAAAATATTGGTCCTCAATAAGTATATGGGTTAAATTGTAAAATAGTAATTTAATTTCATACTTTTATCGGACAAACGATAGTGAATTAAGAGTTGCATTAAATTCAGTAACTTAATTGCAAGCGGAAGCTTAAGGACATAATAGATAGATCATTATCTTTTTTTATCTTTACTTTTCATGAGACAATCGTGATGAAGTTACGGTGTAATTTGTGTTTATTATTTATGAATTATTTCGAAAATCATTAAAATGGCCGTCGGTCAAAGATGGAATTTTTTAAGCATTCATCAGAGGGACGGTGACCTAAATTTCAGGTGGAATGTTTGACTACGGTTGCTATAGCGCACCTTTTCGCAATCGACCGGTGCACCGCAAAGTCATACGATGTGGTACCTAGAGTCGTGCAGTGTATTAAATCAGAATAATATTGTTAGCTATGTTCTAATTTCTATTTGTTTTCTTTTAGGAAATTGATTTTATTTTTCAGTAGTTTCACATGAACATATATTTTCAGCTATAATGCTAAATGTATAGGGTAACGGTAAGTAAAGTCGCTGTTTGCGGATAACCTACGAACGCACTTGGTTATCAGACATACTCATATATTTAAATGGAACTCAAGAAAACTAAGATAACTGTAGTTGTTCCATAGGCGAATACAATAACGGCAAAGTTTCCAAAAGCCGGCGAAAACATCCGAAGAAACATGTATGTTGACTAATAGGTACGCTAATGTTCAACTAAGTACTACTTTTGGGGAGTGAAATGCATACGAAGAGATAGAAATCAGAAATCGAGATTATAAGCACAAATAAATGCGAATTAAATATAATATAGTGTAATGCAGTAGTTGACAATAACCTCTCTAACAAACACATGTATAAAGAGTAGACAGGGAGAGCATCATTCTTGTTAAAACACTCCGTTCTCACTATGTTGTCTTATGTCGAGACATTCCGCATTGAGTGGCGCAATTCAACGCCACATTTTGTTTTATCATAGCGGAGAAAGAAAATTATCCAGTCCCACATGTGAAGATGGACCACAGTCATTATATTCAGTCATCGCACTGCGCCACGATGACTTTTAAAATAATTTATTTGGCAGATATCTGGAATATGGTCTTCCCTCCAGCAAGTATATAGCCGAATAAGTCAATCAAAAATAAATCAAAGGTTAAGGAGGATAAAAAATCAAAGGTTCAGTAGGTAAAAAAGTATTAACGACCGCTCCTCTTAGGACCTAGGATGAATAACATTTGTTAATTATTAAAGCTAAGTTCTAAATTATTTTCATATATTCTATTCATAAACTACTTTTCAATAATTTTTTATATAACTATTTACTTATTGATAAATTAATGAATGACCTGTTCCGTTTTCAATACAGTATTATATGAAAAGACGTGTAACAACTGTTTACCATCCCTTTTTTCGATAAATACGTGGTCAGTATTCCAAACCTCTACAAAACATTACGTGCTTTAAAACTTTTAACTGAAAATGGTTCGCTGTAATCGAATCGTTTTTAACTGGTTCACCTGTCGATACGAGCTCGATAAAGCGTGCCGTTTCACGCCAAACAAACGTTCCATTAACACACTTCTCTTTCACATATCAGGAAGTGGGAGAACATCATTGATAAAAGCTAATTGTTTACTTGATAATATATACGGAAATAAGTATATATAGCTATAAGTTTATATAAAAATATATAGTTTCAAAAAATAAAAACGTGCTTTTTTCAAAAGAACACTACTAAGACAAACCTAAAGAGCACAAACTCGATATCTTTACTAGTAGACAGTCCAAGGTTTAGCTATCTTCTAATCTATACTTATAATAAATCTGTAGAAAAGTCGTTTCTGTACATTGAAAATATTTAAAAACAAATTAGCCAGGGTGTTAAAGGATAATTAACAGAATCCATTTCTAACATTTTTGGAATTTTTGTCTGTTTGTCTGTTTGTCTGTTTATCTGTTTGTCTGTTTGTCTGTTTGTCTGTTTATGTGAACACGTATCACGTAAAAAGTACTCAATAAATTTAGGCAACTTTTATACATAAAAATTACAAATAAATCAAGGTAGGTTTTAGTGTTTATTTCATTGTAATCGCTTCACTCTATCAAACGATATAAGTATTTAAGTTTTCAAGAAGTTATTATTTGAGATAGTAAAAATCGGTACCAGTAACGCTATCTATTGACATAAATAGTAGGCACTAACGAATCTTGATACTCTCTTCCATACGCGTAACGCTATCACTAATTGTGATGGGATCTTAATAGATGGCGCTGTGCATAAAAGAAAATATAGTTTGGAAAGGTTACCGGTACACTTTATCAAAAAATAATGTACTTAAAGTTTTAAAGATATTTATATTTGAAAAAAAAAAGAAATTATTAAGAAATAAATTATTATATTGTTGAGTTATTATCTGCTTAACGTTAATTAAGTCATGTAAGTGTAATGTATACTTATAATAAATTTAACATAAACATAGTAGTATTTTTCTAACAATGTTCGAATGGTTACAGTTCAATTGTAAGTCCAAAAGAATGACTTTAGAAACGTCTTATTTATTTGACTGTTGATAAATTTACGTATTTTTAAAGTACAATTGTTCATAGTACTAACTACAAAGTAAACTACATTGAATTGTTGGTGAAGATTACCTTCGTAACAGTCTAGCTTAATTTGTAATTATTTAACACAGTGATAAAGAATGACTTAATATTCAAAGAAATATTTTGAATAGGTTCTTCAGTCCGTTCGTTCGTTTATCTTATTAATATTTTTTTAAGAAACGTATAAAAAAATAACTTTTGGGAGCAAAAACGTGCTTTCTACGTATATTCTGTATATCAATTATATATTTAACTAATAATATATGTTACTAATTTAAAAACTGTACAGGAGCTAGATAAGTTATTTTGCAAATAATATCGTGAGTACTTATCCAAATCAATTAATTATTAGTTAAGGCTGTTTGTAATATCTATATTTCTTAAAAGAGTAATCATGTAATTCAAGCGGACAAAGCCGCGAATAAATAATAAAATTATCGTTGTAAAATAAAATACAATTTGTCAAGAACCACGCACGCACATATACACCTATCAAAGGGAAACCGCCGCATACGCCTCATTCCGAAATCGAGCCGTAGGTTTTGGCGGCAAAGTTCTAAAATCTAAAGGTTTTAGTAGTATTTTTGTAGTAGTATGTGTTTACGTTATTGGTATCAATGCGTAACTGCCTCACACGAAATATAGATATGATTAAACATCGTGAAATGAAAAAAAAAACCTACGTCTACACTGTTGCTTAAATTTTTTAGGTATGGAGTTAAAATATTTTACCTATATGCTATTTCCGTAAAAGGAGCGCTGACGCGCTTCTCTTCTGTTCTTTGTTAAAGGCCAAAGTTGTGGCTGCAACGCGACTGGTGTGGGTCCGATCCCCACTTGGAGGATTGAATTATAATTTAATAATATTTTAATTTCGCACATCAGTCACACATTATACGCAATATCTTAATACTTACATTACAACATAATCTCATAATCTTACGCATAATCTTTACCCTGCTAAAGGCGGGATAAAGCGTGGATCTGGTTTTGACTTTGTGTGAACCGATTAAAATAAAGTCCAGTCCAGTTGAGGCCAGTCGTGGCGCAGCGGCACGAAGTG